>CM051235.1:9141250-9306250 GCA_027917425.1 Gastrophryne carolinensis
GTAATGACAATTCTGCATAAAAATATAAAAAATCAAAAAAGTTTTCAATAATGACTCTTTCTAGGTCAGGAGACGTCACATGATGATTGCTCTAACCAGGGCCGGACGTCCCACCACTCTCTTCTCTCCTAGCCCCGCCCACCTGGGTCCCTCTTATACCCTCTGAAAACGAACCAATCAGGGGAGTGGGCTGCACTCTTATTAAGCCCCTCTGTGCCATGAGGCATTTCTCTTAAAGCGGACCTTCACCCTGAATAAGAGCCTATCTTGTATGTTTCACCCCCTGTACATACAAATTGCCCACATTAATCCGGACCTTCACCTTGAATAAGAGCCTATCTTGTATGTTTCACCCCTTGTATATACAGATTGCCCACATTATTCCAGACCCTCATCCTGAATAGGAGCCTATCTTGTATGTTCCCCCCCCCCGTACATATAGATTGCCCACATTAATCTGGACCTTCACCCTGATTAAGAACCTATCTTGTATGTTTCCCCACCTGTACATACAGATTGCTAACATTAATCCGGACCTTCACCCTGAATAAGAGTCTATCTTATTTGTTTCCCCACCTGTACATACAGATTGTCCACATTAATCCGGACCTTCACCCTGAATAAGAGTCTATCTTATATGTTTCCCCACCTGTACATACAGATTGCCCACATTAATCCGGACCTTCACCCTGAATAAGAGCCTATCTTATATGTTTCCCCCCTGTACATACAGATTACTCACATTAATCCGGACCTTCACCCTGAATAAGAGCCTATCTTATATGTTTCCCCCCTGTACATACAGATTGCTCACATTAATCCGGACCTTCACCCTGAATAAGAGCCTATCTTATATGTTTCCCCCCTGTACATACAGATTGCTCACATTAATCTGGACCTTCACCCTGAATATTTTTTTTTTCTTTAAACATCCAAGATGGCAGTTTATAGAACATCAGGCAGCCTGTAAACAGGAAGCGTCTTCTGACTGTGTCGCTCTGCATTCTGGGATTGCCTTTCCCTGACCCCAGCTCTGCTCCGTCTGAGCAAAGCACAGCAATAACCTCGCCCCCTGCACTTTATCCCGCTCTCCTCTCCTCAGTAAGTGTGATGCTTCTAATGCAATATGGCGGTGCCCGTATCCTAGAGCCCTGAGCAGAGTTGCAGCCCAGTGTGGGAAGGAATAATAAGTGACTAAAAACTAAATATAATAAGTTTAGATGCTGGGGAAGAGTTTTTTTAAGGGTTTGGGCTTCTCATTAAATCATGGTGAAGGTCCGCTTTAATGTGGGGTCAGAACTCACACGGCTGGGCCCGGGAATCTGAAGATTCTGAGGCCTGCCCATGGGGCTTCCTACACTGGATGCCCCGCTGTGTGAAACCCCTTGTATATACAGATTGCTCACATTATTCCGGACCCTCACCCTGTGTGAAACCCGCGGGTGGGCGGCTCCCGGCTTCTCTGTGGCCCACAAATGGGTTTCCATTTGCTTTAAAGTGGATCAAAACCCAGGATTGTGACTATCTTGGGTTTTGGTCCTTGCCCCCGGGCGCCCCAATCGGAGATGCCCGGCTGTGATCTGACTTACCTCTTCCGTAAGCCGCGCAGCGACACAGGCACAGCCTCCCGGCCAATCGGTGCACTCGGATCCGCTCCTGCCCCAGGCGCACTGGCGGCCTCATCCCCCGCTTCCCTCTAACAGGGAGCGCGCCGGCCATTAACAAACGCCTGGCTCGGGCCTGCGCCCTGCTAGAGGGGATGCGCCGCGGCTCGCGCGTGCGCCGTTGGACCAGGAATGAAGGTAAGTGTATGGGGCGGTCTGGGGGGGTTTCACACAGCGGAGCATCCCGATTTTGGATGCCCCGGGGGGAGGGAATCGATCAACTCGGGAATCCTATAGATTCCCGGACTGAGCGCCATGGGTTTCGATCCACTTTAACCAAGTTCCCAGTACGAGCAGGAAGGGTTAGACTCTGCACGCCACTGCTGGTCATGGTGGCCCAAGTCTATCTAAGTTAAAGTGGACCAAAAGCCATGATACAGCGCCCAACATACATCACATTCATCAATGCCGGCCAGGTTACTACAGGCGCTCTGTAATAGCGACCCACAGCTGATCATAGCGACCACTAGCGGTCGCTGTAAGCGCTGTGCTACAGACGCTCATCTGCCGCTACCTGGCGCTAGTAATGAATCGGCCTGTAAGTTAGATCTGGCCATAGAATGTTCATTGTCTGTGTGTTGGCAGCTGCTGTATCTGATGAGACCCAACCTCTGATATACTAATGGGGCAGAAGGGGCACTCTGCACTGGGGAGGGGGGTAATAGCATAACGATGGATAAGCTAATCTTTATTTCCTCTTTAGCTTCTGTACTTAAAGCGGACCTTCACCCTGAATAAGAGCCTATCTTATATGTTTCCCACACCCTGTACATACAGATTGCCCACATTAATCCGGACCTTCACTCTGAATAAGAGCCTATCTTATATGTTTCCCACACCCTGTACATACAGATTGCCCACATTAATCCGGACCTTCACCCTGAAAAAGAGCCTATCTTATATGTTTCCACACCCTGTACATACAGATTGCCCACATTAATTCGGACCTTCACCCTGAATAAGAGCCTATCTTATATGTTTCCCACACCCTGTACATACAGATTGTCCACATTAATCCGGACCTTCACCCTGAATAAGAGCCTATCTTATATGTTTCCCACACCCTGTACATACAGATTGCCCACATTAATTCGGACCTTCACCCTGAATAAGAGCCTATCTTATATGTTTCCCACACCCTGTACATACAGATTGCTCACATTAATCCGGACCTTCACCCTGAATAAGAGCCTATCTTATATGTTTCCCACACCCTGTACATACAGATTGCCCACATTAATCCGGACCCTCACCCTAATAAGAGCCTATCTTATATGTCTCCCACACCCTGTACATACAGATTGCCCACATTAATTCGGACCTTCACCCTGAATAAGAGCCTATCTTATATGTTTCCCACACCCTGTACATACAGATTGCCCACATTAATCCGGACCTTCACCCTGAATAAGAGCCTATCTTATATGTTTCCCACACCCTGTACATACAGATTGCTCACATTAATCCGGACCTTCACCCTGAATAAGAGCCTATCTTATATGTTTCCCACACCCTGTACATACAGATTGCCCACATTAATCCGGACCCTCACCCTAATAAGAGCCTATCTTATATGTTTCCCACACCCTGTACATACAGATTGCCCACATTAATTCGGACCTTCACCCTGAATAAGAGCCTATCTTATATGTTTCCCACACCCTGTACATACAGATTGCCCACATTAATTCGGACCTTCACCCTGAATAAGAGCCTATCTTATATGTTTCCCACACCCTGTACATACAGATTGCTCACATTAATCCGGACCTTCACCCTGAATAAGAGTCTATCTTATATGTTTCCCACACCCTGTACATACAGATTGCTCACATTAATCCGGACCTTCACCCCGAATAAGAGCCTATCTTATATGTTTCCCACACCCTGTACATACAGATTGCCCACATTAATCCGGACCCTCACCCTAATAAGAGCCTATCTTATATGTTTCCCACACCCTGTACATACAGATTGCCCACATTAATTCGGACCTTCACCCTGAATAAGAGCCTATCTTATATGTTTCCCACACCCTGTACATACAGATTGCCCACATTAATTCGGACCTTCACCCTGAATAAGAGCCTATCTTATATGTTTCCCACACCCTGTACATACAGATTGCCCACATTAATCCGGACCTTCACCCTAATAAGAGCCTATCTTATATGTTTCCCACACCCTGTACATACAGATTGCCCACATTAATTCGGACCTTCACCCTGAATAAGAGCCTATCTTATATGTTTCCCACACCCTGTACATACAGATTGCCCACATTAATCCGGACCTTCACCCTGAATAAGAGCCTATCTTATATGTTTCCCACACCCTGTACATACAGATTGCCCACATTAATCCGGACCTTCACCCTGAATAAGAGCCTATCTTATATGTTTCCCCCCCTGTACATACAGATTGGCCACATTAAAATTTATCCTACCTGCATCTACTGCATGTTATGAGCCTTTAAACATCCAAGATGGCGGCTCATGGAGCATCAGGCAGCCTGCAAACAAACAGGAAGTGCCGCTCTGCATTCTGGGATTGCTGTCCTTTTCCTGACACCAGCTCTGCTCTGTGTGTACAAAGCACAGCTATAACCCCGCCCCCTGTACTTTAACCTGCTCTTCTCTCCTCAGTATGTGATGCTACTGAGCCAAGATGGCGGCGCCCGTATCCTAGAGTCCTGAACAGAGTTGCAGCCCAGTGGGGAAAGAATAATAAGTAAGTGACTAAAAACGTAAAATATATAAATTTTAGATGCTGGTGAATAGTTTTATAAGGGTTTGGGCTTTTATTTTACAAAGATTTTATTGGGTTTTACATAAGAAATACATAAAAGGCAAACGATGACGTATGCGCCGGTGGTGATAAGTGTACGGGCTTCAGAGAGAATAAACATTAATACAAATGTTGTACGGTATTCGTAGGAAATCTAATTATATATAATAATATATAATAATATATAATCATATATGCTGATTCTAGTAAGGTGGGCAAGTCCTTCTCCTGTTAGATAACGGCGGGTGCTTGGACTACCTAGTGCACTGGGTAGCGCTTCGTTAAAGCGGACCTTCACCCTGAATAAGAGCCTATCTTATATGTTTCCCACACCCTGTACATACAGATTGCCCACATTAATCCGGACCTTCACTCTGAATAAGAGCCTATCTTATATGTTTCCCACACCCTGGACATACAGATTGCTCACATTAAAAATCATCCTACCTGCATCTAATGCATGTTATGAGCCTTTAAACATCCAAGATGGCGGCTTATGGGGCATCAGGCAGCCTGCAAACACGAAGTGTCTTCTGACTGTGTCGCTCTGCATTCTGGGACTGGTGACCTTTACCTGACCCCAGCTCTGCTCTGTCTGAGCAAAGCACAGCTATAACCCGCCCCCCTGTACCTTATCCCACTCTCCTCTCCTCGGTAAGTGTGATGCTTCTGAGTCAAGATGGCGGCGCCCGTATCCTAAAGTCCTGAACAGAGTTGCAGCCCAGTGGGGAAAAGAATAAGTTAGTGACTAAAAACGTAAAATATATTAATTTTAGATGCTGGGGAATCATTTTTTAAGAGTTTGGGCTTTTCATTAAATCACGCTGAAGGTCCGGATTAAATCTTACGGGAACGCCATGTGCAGTCACCGGTGCAGAGGATAAATAGTCATGTAGGACGACTAATATATATACATTCAATCTAGATGAGAAGGAAGGAGGAAGAAAAGGTGGGAGGAGAGTGGGGGGTGGATAGGGGGGGCCTAGGTTGGGAACCCAGGCATTTAAAGAGGACCAACACCCAGGGGTGATCGGCGCGGGAATCTATAAGATTCTCGGGCCGATCACCTCCCTCCCCTCAGGGCATCTGAGATCGGGATGTCCCACGGGGTGAAACCCCCCCCCCCAAAAGCCCCAAAAAACCTTACCTTATCGGCAACGGATCAGCCGCCGCCGCCTCCCGCGCGCCCCTCTAGCAGGGCGCGCCCGCGCCGGCCAGTTTGCGAATGGCCGGCGCGGGCGCGCACCCTGTAAGAGGGACGTGCGGGAGGCGGCGGCTTATCCGTCGCTGAAAAGGTAAGTTTTTTGGGGGGGTTTCACACAGCGGGGCATCCTGATCTCGGATGCCCCGCTGAAGTGGACCAACACCCAGGATATTGAAAATCCTGGGTGTTGGTCCACTTTGAAGAGGACCAACACCCACCCCTGATCGGCCCGGGAATCTATAAGATTCCTGGGCTGATCAGCTCCCTCCCCGCGGGACATCCAAAATCGGGATGTCCCGCGGGGTGAACCCCCCTAAAATCTTACCTTTTAGGCGACAGATAAGCCGCTGCCGCCTCCCGCGCGTCCCTCTAGCAGGGCGCGCTCCCGCGCCGGCCGTCTGTGAATGTAAGAGGGATGCACGGGAGGCGGCGGCTTATCCGTTGCTTGTCCGTCGCCTACAAAGGTAAGATTTTAGGGCTTTCTGGGGGGTTTCACCCTATCGGGGTGCCCCGCAGAAGTGGACCAACACCCAGGATAGTGAAAATCCTGGGTGTTGGTCCACTTTAATAGGAGCTGGAGCTTCCACCACGTCAGACTGGGTATACCTCTGTACTCTAACCAGGGGTCCCAGACATTAAGCTTTCATATGTGTCATTCTTGATTGCTGTGATTTTCTCGTTACATTTTATTTAAAATTTCTTGCAGGGGATTCTGGGGGGCTTCCAGGTTCTGGCTATAGTAACTCTAACTGCGGCCAGGATATGCTGAGTCAGTTGGGTTCGGGGCTTTTCATTAAATCATGTTGAAGGTCGGGTTTATTAAGATGCTGATAGGGTCAAATATGCAATATAACCACTGCTATATATCAGTAGGCGAGTAGGGGGTATGCTGCCGGGACTATCAATTAATAATTAATAATTGATAATAATGTAGGCAGTTCATTGTCTGTGTCTCATCAGCTGTCATCCCTGACGGCATCCAATTAATTCTGGCCACTCTCATACTAAAGGGGCAGGAAAAGTGTGTGTGTGTGTGTGTGTGTGTGTGTGTGTGTGTAGACCGTTCATTGTCTGTGTCTCATCACATACTTGCTTTATAGGATTCTATTAATATCCGATAATCATGTTGGATCAATGGCTGCTCATTGTCTGTGTCTCATCAGTTGCTGTACTTGATCGTATACTGACGGCTTCAAATAATCCAGTACGGTCACACTTACCATAGTGGGGCATGGGGAGATTCTGGCAGGGTTAGTATTGGGCTAACCCAATAGGCTGTTCATTGTCTTTGTATTGGCGTGTAGTGTGACTTGCTGGTTCTGATGGGGTTATGTATAGGCTGTTCATTGTCTTTGTCCCGGCCTTTGGTGACACTAGCTTATTCTGGTGGGGTTAGTATTAGGCTAACTGGATAGGCTGTTCATTGTCTTTGTCCCGGCCTTTGGTGGTACTGGCTTATTCTGGTGGGGTTAGTATTAAACCGGACCTTCAGCATTATTTAATGAAAAGCCCAAACCCTTACAAAACTATTCCCCAGCATCTGAAATTAATATATTTTACGTTTTTAGTCACTTACTTATTATTTTTTCCCCCACTTTTCTGCAACTCTGTTCAGGGCTCTAGGATACTGGTGCCGCCATCTTGCATCAGAAGCATCAAATACTGAGGAGAGGAGAGCGGGATAACGTGCAGGGGGTGGGGTTATAGCTGTGCTTTGCGCAGACAGAGCAGAGCTGGGGTCAGGGAAAGGACAACAATCCCAGAATGCAGAGCGACACAGTCAGAAGACACTTCCTGTTTGCAGGCTGCCTGATGCTCCATGACCCGCCATCTTGGATGTTTAAAGGCTCATAACATACAGTAGATGCAGATAGGATGATTTTTAATGTGGGCAATCTGTATGTACAGGGGGGAAACATATAAGATAGACTCTTATTCCGGGTGAAGGTCTGGATTAATGTGAGCATTCTGTATGTACAAGGGGGAAACATATAAGATAGACTCTTATTCCGGGTGAAGGTCTGGATTAATGTGAGCATTCTGTATGTACAAGGGGGAAACATATAAGATAGACTCTTATTCAGGGTGAAGGTCTGGATTAATGTGGGCAATCTGTATGTACAGGGTGTGGGAAACATATAAGATAGACTCTTATTCCGGGTGAAGGTCTGGATTAATGTGAGCAATCTGTATGTACACGGGGGAAACATATAAGATAGACTCTTATTCCGGGTGAAGGTCTGGATTAATGTGAGCATTCTGTATGTACAAGGGGGAAACATATAAGATAGACTCTTATTCCGGGTGAAGGTCTGGATTAATGTGAGCAATCTGTATGTACAGGGTGTGGGAAACATATAAGATAGGCTCTTATTCAGGGTGAAGGTCCGGATTAATGTGAGCATTCTGTATGTACAAGGGGGAAACATATAAGATAGACTCTTATTCAGGGTGAAGGTCTGGATTAATGTGGGCAATCTGTATGTACACGGGGGAAACATATAAGATAGACTCTTATTCCGGGTGAAGGTCTGGATTAATGTGAGCATTCTGTATGTACAAGGGGGAAACATATAAGATAGACTCTTATTCCGGGTGAAGGTCTGGATTAATGTGAGCAATCTGTATGTACAGGGTGTGGGAAACATATAAGATAGGCTCTTATTCAGGGTGAAGGTCTGGATTAATGTGGGCAATCTGTATGTACATGGGGGAAACATATAAGATAGACTCTTATTCAGGGTGTCTGCTTTAAGTCAAATGTATAGGCTGTTCATTGTCTTTGTCCCAGCTTTTGGTGGCACTTGCTTATTCTAGTGGGGTTAGTATTAGGCTAACTGGATAGACTGTTCGTTGTCTTTATCTCAGCCTGGAGCCCTGGCCCTGGGTGTCAGTAATCGTGGTAGGGTTAGTATTAAGTGATGTAGGCTAATGTAGGCTGTTCTTTGTCTTTATCTCAGTCACTTGCTGATTCTGGTAGGTATTTAAGGGCCCAGCCTGGAGCCCTGGCCTTGGGTGTCACTAGTGTGACTTGCTGGTTCTGGTGGGGTTAGTATTAAGTCAAAAGGATAGGAAGATTATTCTTTGTCCAAGCCTTCGGTGGCACTTGTTTATTCTGGTGGGGTTAGTATTAAGCTAACTGGATAGGCTGTTGTCTGTCTTTATCCCAGCCTTGAGCCCTGGCCTTGGGCGTCACTAATCGTGGTAGGGTTAGTATTAAGGTTACCATATACGCTGCTCACTGTCTCTATCCCAGTCACTTGCTGATTCTGGTAGGGTTAGTATTAAGGTGACCAGATAGATTTATTGTTTTTGTCCCAGCCAGGAGTCTCAGACTTGGGTGTCGCTTGATGATTCTGGAAGGGTTAGTATTAAGCCAAAAGTACAGGTTGTTTATTGCCATTGTCCCAGCCTGAAGCCTCAGCCTTGGGTGTCACTAATGGTGGTGGGGTTAGTATAAAGGTTACCATATAGGCAGGTCATTGTCTTTGTATTAGCCTCAGCCTTGGGTGTTGCTTTCAGATTCTGGAAGGGTTAGTATTAAGCCAATAGGAAAGATTGCTTATTGTCTTTGTTCCAGCCTAGCGCCTCGGCCTTGGGTGTCACTAATGGTGATAGGGTTAGTATTAAGCGGACAATGTAGGCTGTTCTTTGTCTTTATCCCAGCCATTTGCTGATTCTGGTAGGGTTAGTATTTTAGACTCCCACGATGGGCTGTTCATTGTCTTTATCCCAGCCTTAGCCTTGGGTGCCACGTGCTGATTCTGGTAGGGTTAGTATTTTAGACTCCCAGGATAGGCTATTCATTGTCTTTATCTCAGCCTTAGCCTTGGGTGTCACATGCTGATTCTGGTAGGGTTAGTATTTTAGACTCCCATGATGGGCTGTTCATTGTCTCAGTCGCAGCCTTAGCCTTGGGTGCTACGTGCTGATTCTGGTAGGGTTAGTATTTTAGACTCCCATGATGGGCTGTTCATTGTCTCAGTCGCAGCCTTAGCCTTGGGTGCCACGTGCTGATTCTGGTAGGGTTAGTATTTTAGACTCCCATGATGGGCTGTTCATTGTCTCAGTCGCAGCCTTAGCCTTGGGTGCTACGTGCTGATTCTGGTAGGGTTAGTATTTTAGACTCCCACGATGGGCTGTTCATTGTCTTTATCTCAGCCTTAGCCTTGGGTGCCACGTGCTGATTCTGGTAGGGTTAGTATTTTAGACTCCCAGGATGGGCTGTTCATTGTGTCAGCCGCAGCCTTGGGTGTCACATGCTGATTCTGGTAGGGTTAGTATTTTAGACTCCCATGACGGGCTGTTCATTGTCTTTATCCCAGTCTTAGCCTTGGGTGCCACGTGCTGATTCTGGTAGGGTTAGTATTTTAGACTCCCACGATGGGCTGTTCATAGTCTTTATCTCAGCCTTAGCCTTGGGTGCCACGTGCTGATTCTGGTAGGGTTAGTATTTTAGACTCCCAGGATGGGCTGTTCATTATCTCAGCCTTAGCCTCGGGTGCCACGTGCAGATTCTGGTAGGGTTAGTATTTTAGACTCCCAGGATGGGCTGTTCATTGTCTCAGCCGCAGCCTTGGGTGCCATGTGCTGATTCTGGTAGGGTTAGTATTTTAGACTGCCAGGATGGGCTGTTCATTGTCTTTATCTCAGCCTTAGCCTTGGGTGCCACGTGCTGATTCTGGTAGGGTTAGTATTTTAGACTGCCAGGATGGGCTGTTCATTGTCTTTATCTCAGCCTTAGCCTTGGGTGCCACGTGCTGATTCTGGCAGGGTTAGTATTTTAGACTGCCAGGATGGGCTGTTCATTATCTCAGCCTTAGCCTTGGGTGCCACGTGCTGATTCTGGTAGGGTTAGTATTTTAGACTCCCAGGATGGGCTGTTCATTGTCTCAGCCGCAGCCTTGGGTGCCACGTGCTGATTCTGGTAGGGTTAGTATTTTAGACTGCCAGGATGGGCTGTTCATTGTCTTTATCCCAGCCTTAGCCTTGGGTGCCACGTGCTGATTCTGGTAGGGTTAGTATTTTAGACTCCCAGGATGGGCTGTTCATTATCTCAGCCTTAGCCTCGGGTGCCACGTGCAGATTCTGGTAGGGTTAGTATTTTAGACTCCCAGGATGGGCTGTTCATTGTCTCAGTCGCAGCCTTAGCCTTGGGTGCCACGTGCTGATTCTGGTAGGGTTAGTATTTTAGACTCCCAGGATGGGCTGTTTATTGTCTTTATCTCAGCCTTAGCCTTGGGTGCCACGTGCTGATTCTGGTAGGGTTAGTATTTTAGACTCCCATGACGGGCTGTTCATTGTCTTTATCCCAGTCTTAGCCTTGGGTGCCACGTGCTGATTCTGGTAGGGTTAGTATTTTAGACTCCCAGGATGGGCTGTTTATTGTCTTTATCTCAGCCTTAGCCTTGGGTGCCACGTGCTGATTCTGGTAGGGTTAGTATTTTAGACTCCCATGATGGGCTGTTCATTATCTCAGCCTTAGCCTTGGGTGCCACGTGCTGATTCTGGTAAGGTTAGTATTTTTGACTCCCATGATGGGCTGTTCTTTGTCTTTATCCCAGCCATTTGCTGATTCTGGTAGGGTTAGTATTTTAGACTGCCAGGATGGGCTCATTGTCATTGTCTCAGCCGCAGCCTTGGGTGTCACTCGCTGTCATTCCGAACTGGGCTCACATGAGCCGGGAATGCGACCCGGCGGCATTCTTGGCTTCGTCACCACAATCCTCTGCGACATGGCGGAGGGCGCGCGGGTCCTGCGTGTCATGGTGACGGCTCTGCTGATTGGACGCAATTTGATCGCATTGAATGCAAAATGCAAAGGTTGGCTCCATAGGGCCGCAGCCTGTACTGGTGGCGGAGGGCGCTCCGGTCTGTGGCGCCGCTTGGTGTCAGTGCGACGTGTTTGTGTAACTTTGTATCAGGGAGGCGCCCGGCCGCTCGTATCCAAGTAAAAATTAAAGCGGTCCTTCACCCTGAATAAGAGCCTATCTTATATGTTTCCCCCTGTACATACAGATTGCCCACATTAATCTGGACCTTCACCCTGAATAAGAGTCTATCTTATATGTTTCCCCCCTGTACATACAGATTGCCCACATTAATCTGGACCTTCACCCTGAATAAGAGTCTATCTTATATGTTTCCCCCCTGTACATACAGATTGCCCACATTAATCCGGACCTTCACCCTGAATAAGAGCCTATCTTATGTTTCCCCCCTGTACATACAGATTGCCCACATTAATCCGGACCTTCACCCTGAATAAGAGCCTGTCTTATGTTTCCCCCCTGTACATACAGATTGCCCACATTAATCCGGACCTTCACCCTGAATAAGAGCCTATCTTATATGTTTCCCACACCCTGTACATACAGATTGCCCACATTAATCCAGACCTTCACCCGGAATAAGAGCCTATCTTATGTTTCCCCCCTGTACATACAGATTGCCCACATTAATCCGGACCTTCACCCTGAATAAGAGCCTGTCTTATGTTTCCCCCCTGTACATACAGATTGCTCACATTAATCCGGACCTTCACCCTGAATAAGAGCCTATCTTATGTTTCCCCCCTGTACATACAGATTGCCCACATTAATCCGGACCTTCACCCTGAATAAGAGCCTATCTTATGTTTCCCCCCTGTACATACAGATTGCTCACATTAATCCGGACCTTCACCCTGAATAAGAGTCTATCTTATATGTTTCCCACACCCTGTACATACAGATTGCCCACATTAATCCGGACCTTCACCCTGAATAAGAGTCTATCTTATATGTTTCCCCCCTGTACATACAGATTGCCCACATTAATCCGGACCTTCACCCTGAATAAGAGCCTATCTTATATGTTTCCCCCTGTACATACAGATTGCCCACATTAATCCGGACCTTCACCCTGAATAAGAGCCTATCTTATATGTTTCCCCCTGTACATACAGATTGCCCACATTAATCCGGACCTTCACCCTGAATAAGAGCCTATCTTATATGTTTCCCACACCCTGTACATACAGACTGCCCATATTAAAAACCATCCTACCTGCATCTACTGCATGTTATGAGCCTTTAAACATCCAAGATGGCAGCTCATGGAGCATCAGGCAGCCTGCAAACAGGAAGTGTCTTCTGACTGTGCCGCTCTGCATTCTGGGATTGCTGACCTTTTCCTGACCCCAGCTCTGCTCTGTCTGTGCAAAACACAGCTATAACCCACCCCATGCACTTTATCACGCTTTCCTCTCCTCAGTATGTGATGCTTCTGAGTCAAGATGGCGGCGCCCGTATCCTAGAGTCCTGAACAGAGTTGCAGCCCAGTAGGGGAAAGAATAATAAGTGACTAAAAACTTAAAATATATTAACTTTAGATGCTGGGGAATAGTTTTTTAAGGTTTTGGGCTTTTCAATAAATCATGGTGAAGGTCCGGTTTAAACTGTAAGGCATCTTATTTAAGTGTTTAAAGCAGACCCAAACCCTGAAAGGCAAGCAGTCCTGCTCCAAGCTGGACAGAGTGCAGTGTGAGTGTATGAGGGGCCCTGGAGTCCTTTCTAGATAGCAGCTAGGTTACTAGGCTTCTGGTCTGTTTTGAGGTCCAGGGTTAAAGGGATTTTGGTCCACTTTAATTCCAGGTGTTTCACTCTAGACCTTTGGTCCGCTTTAAGATCCCCCGTGCGGTGCGTTTTCTGTCCCCTGGGTATTATTGTGCTTGGGGAATCTCTGGAGGCGGCGTTCCTGGCGCACAATCTGATAATGAGAGGTCACCCTGACTAAATATTTATCCAATGCCGGGAAATTACAGGCGCCATCTGGGCTTGCGTTTCCAGGCGTGGTATTGGCTCAGCAGTTAAAGGGCCAGCCCTGCCCTGGATAGCACGGAAAGCTGCCCTCCAGCCAATAACATCACATCCACGCCCAACTCCAGCCAAAAATCTTACCAAAGAGCAGAAAAGGGTTAAAGCGGAACAAAACCCTAATAACCTGCATGGGTTACAGCTTTCCCGAGATATGGAATGCCCTTCTTCTTTGTGTAACTCCCCCCCCCCCCCCGAGATTACCTATACACTTACCTTGGTAAACAATCCCACGGCATATGTGCGGGTCTCTAGTGGCATCTGTAGCACTTATCTATTTGATGCCCGCGAGGTGAGTGTGCATGGGGTAAGTAGCCCGCTATCCTGGGGGTTTTACACACAGCGGACCAAAACCCATTGTATACCCTCTCATCCCCTTCTGGGTTTTGGCCCTGATAATAGGGGCATCCCATTTCGGGATGCCTCTGTTTGTGAACCCTGATGGACCCGCCAATTTGTGCTTTATATAGATGGCTGGGGGTCTGGTTGTGCTATATATAGATGGCTGGGGGTCTGGTTGTGCTATATATAGATGGCTGGGGGTCTGCTTGGGCTATATATAGATGGCTGGGGGTCTGGTTGTGCTATATATAGATGGCTGGGGGTCTGCTTGGGCTATATATAGATGGCTGCGGGTCTGGTTGTGCTATATATAGATGGCTGGGGAGTCTGGTTGTGCTATATATAGATGGCTGGGGGTCTGGTTGGGCTATATATAGATGGCTGCGGGTCTGGTTAGGCTATATATAGATGGCTGGGAGTCAGGTTGGGCTATATATAGATGGCTGGGGGTCTGGTTGTGCTATATATAGATGGCTGGGGGTCTGGTTGGGCTATATATAGATGGCTGGGGAGTCTGGTTGTGCTATATATAGATGGCTGGGGGTCTGGTTGGTCTATATATAGATGGCTGAGGGTCTGGTTGTGCTATATATAGATGGCTGGGGATCTGGTTGTGCTATATATAGATGGCTGGGGGTCTGGTTGTGCTATATATAGATGGCTGGGGGTCTGGTTGTGCTATATATAGATGGCTGGGGATCTGGTTGTGCTATATATAAGTGGCTGCGGGTCTGGTTGTGCTATATATAGATGACTGGGGGTCTGGTTGTGCTGTATATAGATGGCTGGGGGTCTGGTTGTGCTATATATAAGTGGCTGCGGGTCTGGTTGTGCTATATATAGATGACTGGGGGTCTGGTTGTGCTGTATATAGATGGCTGGGGGTCTGGTTGTGCTATATATAGATGGCTGGGGATCTGGTTGTGCTATATATAGATGGCTGGGGATCTGGTTGTGCTATATATAGATGGCTGAGGGTCTGGTTGTGCTATATATAGATGGCTGGGGGTCTGGTTGTGCTATATATAGATGGCTGCAGGTCTGGTTGTGCTATATATAGATGGCTGGGGGTCTGGTTGGGCTATATATAGATGGCTGCGGGTCTGGTTGAGATATATATAGATGGCTGGGGGTCTGGTTGTGCTATATATAGATGGCTGCGGGTCTGGTTGTGCTATATATAGATGGCTGGGGGTCTGGTTATGCTATATATAGATGGCTGGGGGTCTGGTTGTGCTATATATGGATGGCTGAGGGTCTGGTTGTGCTATATATAGATGACTGGGGGTCTGGTTGTGCTGTATATAGATGGCTGGGGGTCTGGTTGTGCTATATATAGATGGCTGGGGATCTGGTTGTGCTATATATAGATGGCTGCGGGTCTGGTTGTGCTATATATAGATGGCTGGGGGTCTGGTTGTGCTATAAATGGATGGCTGCGGGTCTGGTTGGGCTATATATAGATGGCTGGGGATCTGGTTGTGCTATATATAGATGGCTGGGGATCTGGTTGTGCTATATATAGATGGCTGTGGGTCTGGTTGTGCTATATATGGATGGCTGCGGGTCTGGTTGTGCTATATATAGATGGCTGGGGGTCTGGTTGGGCTATATATAAATGGCTGGGGATCTGGTTGTGCTATATATAGATGGCTGGGGGTCAGGTTGGGCTATATATAGATGGCTGGGGGTCTGGTTGTGCTATATATAGATGGCTGCGGGTCTGTTGTGCTATATATGGATGGCTGGGGGTCTGGTTGGGCTATATATAGATGGCTGCGGGTCTGGTTGAGCTATATATAGATGGCTGGGGGTCTGGTTGTGCTATATATAGATGGCTGGGGGTCTGGTTGGGCTATATATAGATGGCTGCGGGTCTGGTTGTGCTATATATAGATGGCTGGGGGTCTGGTTGGGCTATATATAGATGGCTGCGGGTCTGGTTGAGCTATATATAGATGGCTGGGGGTCTGGTTGTGCTATATATAGATGGCTGGGGGTCTGGTTGAGCTATATATAGATGGCTGGGGGTCTGGTTGGGCTATATATAGATGGCTGCGGGTCTGGTTGAGCTATATATAGATGGCTGGGGGTCTGGTTGTGCTATATATAGATGGCTGGGGGTCTGGTTGTGCTATATATAGATGGCTGGGGGTCTGGTTGTGCTATATATAGATGGCTGGGGGTCAGGTTGGGCTATATATAGATGGCTGCGGGTCTGGTTGTGCTATATATAGATGGCTGCGGGTCTGGTTGTGCTATATATAGATGGCTGGGGGTCTGGTTGTGCTATATATGGATGGCTGCGGGTCTGGTTGTGCTATATATAGATGGCTGGGGGTCTGGTTGTGCTATATATAGATGGCTGCGGGTCTGGTTGTGCTATATATAGATGGCTGGGGGTCTCGTTGCACTATATATAAATGGCTGGGGATCTGGTTGGGCTATATATAGATGGCTGCGGGTCTGGTTGTGCTATATATAGATGGCTGGGGGTCTGGTTGTGCTATATATAGATGGCTGCGGGTCTGGTTGTGCTATATATAGATGGCTGGGGATCTGGTTGTGCTATATATAGATGGCTGGGGGTCTGGTTGTGCTATATATAAGTGGCTGCGGGTCTGGTTGTGCTATATATAGATGGCTGGGGGTCTGGTTGTGCTATATATAAGTGGCTGCGGGTCTGGTTGTGCTATATATAGATGGCTGAGGGTCTGGTTGTGCTATATATAGATGGCTGGGGGTCTGGTTGTGCTATATATAGATGGCTGGGGGTCTGGTCGTGCTATATATAGATGGCTG
Source organism: Gastrophryne carolinensis (assembly GCA_027917425.1). NCBI lineage: Eukaryota > Metazoa > Chordata > Amphibia > Anura > Microhylidae > Gastrophryne > Gastrophryne carolinensis. The sequence continues at coordinate 9,157,906 of CM051235.1, forward strand.
GGGGTCTGGTTGGGCTATATATAGATGGCTGGGGGTTTGGTTGTGCTATATATATAGATGGTTGCGGGTCTGGTTGTGCTATATATAGATGGCTGGGGGCTCTGGTTGGGCTATATATTGATGGCTGGACTATATATATAGATGGCTAGGGGATTTGGTTGGGCTATATATAGATGGCTGGGGGATCTGGTTGGGCTATATATAGATGGCTGGACTATATATAGATGGCTAGGGGATTTGGTTGGGCTATATATAGATGGCCGGGGGGATCTGGTTGAGCTAAATATAGATGGCTGGGGACATCTGGTTGGGCTATATATTGATGGCTGGACTATATATATAGATGGCTAGGGGATTTGGTTAGGCTATATATAGATGGCTGGACTATATATAGATGGCTGGGGGATCTGGTTGGGCTAAATATAGATGGCTGGACTATATATAGATGGCTGGGGGGATCTGATTGGGATATATATAGATGGCTGGACTATATATAGATGGCTAGGGGATTTGGTTGGGCTATATATAGATGGCTGGACTCTATATATAGATGGCTGGGGGATTTGGTTGGGCTATATATAGATGGCTGGACCATATATATAGATGGCAGGGGGATTTGGTTGGGCTATATATAGATGGCTGGACTGTATAAAGATGGCTAGGGGATTTGGTTGTGCTATATGTAGATGGCTGGGGGCTCTGGTTGGGATATATATAGATGGCTGGACTATATATAGATGGCTAGGGGATTTGGTTGGGCTATATATAGATGGCTGGACTATATATATAGATGGCTGGGGGATTTGGTTGGGCTATATATAGATGGCTGGACTATATATAGATGGCTAGGGGATTTGGTTGGGCTATATATATAGATGGCTGGACTATATCTAAATGGCTGGGGGATTTGGTTGGGCTATATATAGATGGCTAAGGGATTTGGTTGAGCTATATATAGATGGCTGGGGGATCTGGTTGAGCTATATATAGATGGCTGGGGGATCTGGTTGAGCTATATATAGATGGCTGTTGACCTTTATTCACAGTCGTCATGTGGGCCATTTTCATGCTGCATTTGGCCTATTGAGCCTTCTTCGGCACCGGTGAGGGTTAATTCCCGGCTAATTTTTCCTGTAGGATGACTCCATCTGCCCGGAGCCTCTGCAATCCCGAGAACTTGTACACGACACGTTGGATGGGATAACCTGACAATTACAAATTACTTTTATGGGCCATTTACACTTCCCGAGCATATAATTTCAAGTGTTGTGTTGATCGTTCTTTTGATCGCACCGTATAAAGTTTTTATACATGGGGCTGACCTAGGAGGTTGATAGCGGCCCCGGGGCCGCGGCATCACATGACAGACAGGCAGGTCAGACTGGTCCGGGGACCTCATCTGTCATCACACGCTGAATCTGCAGAGGTGGATCTAAAGATAGACGAGCGACTGACCTCAATCTGCCATCCCCTCCGACCTGTCCTGCTGCACAGTCACTGCTTTATAGAGTTCCCCAACTTCCTCAGTTCCCAATAAACAGCAGCAACCATTTATTTTCGTTTTTACTGCTATCAATGGGAAGGGTTAGAACCACTGTTTTTAAAAAAAACAGATAAATTCCCATCTAAAAATTAATGACCTGTTGGACCCAAAGCAGCACGGCTTTACTGAGGGCCGATCATGTCAGACCAATCTTATTGATTTCTTTGACAATTGGGTTGATTCAAAGAAACATGTAACAGCTTGGATTTGGGTGCCGATCATCCTATTTTTCACGTCCGCTCGTGCGTTCGTATGAACTTGCGAGTGATTCTATAAGCAAATACGTTTCTATCCTGAAATATACGTCCGTTCGTATGGCAGTTCGGGAATCAGACCTATGTCAGTTTCCATCCTGATTTTTCCGTTTCATTTCTCAGGTTGCAACATTGGTTTTGCCCTTTTTCCTTTTTTGTCTGGACGTAAATCCTTCTGATCTTGCGGCTGCGCACTACAAACTTACCTCATTAAAGTGCATTCTAAATATTTGGTCTTTTATTTTTCTTTATTTCATTCATTTTGTAGTAACCAACCATTAATGAATGCATTTGCATAAGTAAATCTTACTTTGTTTAATTTTTACTTAACTTGCATTTTTTACTTGTGGATTTAATTTTTATATTTTGGCTTCAAATGGTACAACTTTAAATTTTTGGTGTGGTTACCCAAACCCTCTACATACAGATTGCTCTCAAATATTAAAAAACACCCAGCAACTTCTGCATGTTATGAGCCTAGAAACAGGCAAGATGGTGGCTCAGGTATTATCGGGCAGCCTGCAAACAGAAAGGGCCTTGTGACTGTGTTGCTCTGCATTCTTTGATTTCTGACCTTTCCGTGCCCCCAGCTCTGCTGTGTCTGTGCAAAATACAGCAGTAACCCACATCCTGCACTTTATCCCGCTCTCCTCTCCTCAGTAAGTGTGATGCATCTGACCAAAGATGTGCTTAAATAATTAAACAAAGCAAAGGTAAACAACTACACCAATAAATGCAATCTAAAAATATTATTCTAGTACATCAATTTAAAAATAAATAACAAAGGACATAAGTTTCTTTAATTAACGCAAATATATTGCCAAATAAAGGTTTACATGCAAAGGACTAATTAAGGTCCACATTAAAATGCTTTTATAAGGCATACATGAATCAGGTATGCATTGCCATACAATTTATGGCCTCGGCCATGCTGATACATGCAGTTCATTGCAGCTCAAGACGCGCAGACTCCTCCACATAGCCAAAAAACCTGTTCCAGAACAGCAATCCGACTGCTAAAAGGTGTCGCCAGTGGCTTTCTTTTAAAACGTATTTAGAGGTTTGAAAACTGTTCTCTGAATCACACCGAAACACATCCAATTATCCTAAGTTTTACGTTTTCATCCTAAGTTTTAGGATTTGATTCAGGGTGAAGGTCCGGATTAATGTGGGCAATCTGTATGTACAGCGGGGAAACATATAAGATAGACTCTTATTCAGGGTGAAGGTCCGGATTAATGTGAGCAATCTGTATGTACAGCGGGGAAACATATAAGATAGGCTCTTATTCAGGGTGAAGGTCCGCTTTAAAGCCCAACTCTGGGCAAAATATTTGAATGTCACTAATACAGTAACGACCATGGGAAGGGGTGTCAGTTCATGATCTTGGTTGCCATGGTTTGCAGATGCCCTTCCTGTTCCTGGTCACCTCAGACAGGAAATGAAGCCAACCCCTTCCTAAAGTCATCACAGACTTAAACCGGACCTTCAGCATCATTTAATGAAAAACTCAAAACTCCTTAAAAGACTATTCCCCAGCATCTAAAATTCATATATTTAAAGTTTTTAGTCGCTTACTTATTATTCTTTCCCCCCCGCTGGGCTTCAACTCCGTTCAGGGCTCTAGGATACGGGCGCTGCCATCTTGCCTTAGAAGCATCACATACTGAGGAGAGGAGAGGTTATAGCTGCGCTTTGCTCAGACAGAGCAGAGCTGGGGGTCAAGAAAAGGACAGCAATCCCAGAATGCAGAGCGGCATAGTCAGAAGACACTTCCTGTCTGCAGGCAGCCTGAAACTCCACGGGCCACCATCTTGGATGTTAAAATGATGAAAAACTGAAATAGGTGCAGGTGGGATGATTTTTAATGTGGGCAATCTGTATGTAGGGGGCGGTGGAAACATATAAGATAGGCTCTTATTCAAGGTGAGGGTCCGGATTAATGTGGGCAATCTGTATGTAGGGGGGGGGGAAACATATAAGATAGGCTCTTATTCAAGGTGAGGGTCCGGATTAATGTGGGCAATCTGTATGCACAGGGTGGGGGAAACATATAAGATAGGCTCTTATTCAGGGTGAAGATCCGGATTAATGTGGGCAATCTGTATGTAGGGGGTGGGGGAAATATATAAGATAGGCTCTTATTCAATGTGAGGGTCCGGATTAATGTGGGCAATCTGTATGTACAGGGGGGAAACATATAAGATAGGCTCTTATTCAGGGTGAAGGTCTGGATTAATGTGGCAATCTGTATGTACAGGGGGGAACATATAAGATAGGCTCTTATTCAGGGTGAAGGTCCGGGTTAATGTGGGCAATCTGTATGTGGGGGGGGGGCATATAAGATAGGCTCTTATTCAGGGTGAAGGTCCGGATTAATGTGGGCAATCTATATGTACAGGGGGGAAACATACAAGATAGGCTCTTATTCAGGGTGAAGGTCCGCTTTAAAAAAAAAAAAAGGTGTATATTCCGCCTGGCTCGATGAATAAAATGTTTTGCCCAGAGTTGAGCCTTAAGGTTTTAATGTGTCTGATACAGGGCCATAGTGAGGCCTGTGTTGGTTCATGATCCTAGCTCTTCTTGGTTGCCATGGTGTTCAGATGCACTTCCTGTTTGGACCTTACAGCCAGGAAGTGATGTTGTATCCCCCTAAGTGCGTTGCAGATGGGCGCAAAACTCATTTTAATCCTTCCGGGCTTTATTTTAGGTCTAAAATCTTTTGTCTGGAGTTGAACTTTAAGGTTATAAGACAGCTAAAGCAGAAACCGCAGTGTGTGGTTGCCATGGTTTTGAGATGCATTTCCTGTTTGGTCCTTACAAGACAGGAAGTGACATTGTATCCCTCTAATGGCGTCACAGATGGGGGCAAAACTCATTGTAATCCTTCCCTTTTTTTATTTTACATTTAAAAAATGTAAACAAGGTTTTATTAACCACAGTGTGTGGTTGCCATGGTTTTGAGATGCATTTCCTGTTTGGTCTCTACAAGACAGGAAGTGATGTTGTAAGCCGCTAATGGCCTCGCAGACAGACAATTAAATTGATTTTTAATCCTTCTCTGCTTTAGTTTAGGTTTCTAATGCCGCTGAAGCAGAATCCGCGTTGCGTAACAGTTCATGGTCCTAGCTCCTTGCTTTTGTTTATCTTGTATGTTTATATAGCACTGACCTATTCTAGAGCGCTGTACAGACTGCGTAGAAGCATTTCCATCGGTCGTTCAGAGGAGCTGACCGTCCATTGTTCTGGACTCTTTTTGTTCCTCTCTGAAGCAGCGTCATACAGATGACCCATCATCGAGGTGCGCTCGTCTTTCATGGGGGTGTGATTGTGCTATATATAGATGCTGGGGGTCTGGTTGTGCTATATATAGATGCTGGGGGTCTGGTTGTGCTATATATAGATGGATGGGGGTCTGGTTGTGCTATATATAGATGGCTGGGGGTCTGGTTGGGCTATATATAGATGGCTGGGGGTCTGGTTGGGCTATATATAGATGGCTGGGGGTCTGGTTGGGCTATATATAGATGGCTGGGGGTCTGGTTGGGCTATATATAGATGGCTGGGGGTCAGGTTGGGCTATATATAGATGGCTGCGGGTCTGGTTGTGCTATATATAGATGGCTGGGGGTCTGGTTGGGCTATATATAGATGGCTGGGGGTCTGGTTGGGCTATATATAGATGGCTGGGGGTCAGGTTGGGCTATATATAGATGGCTGGGGGTCAGGTTGGGCTATATATAGATGGCTGGGGGTCTGGTTGGGCTATATATAGATGGCTGGGGGTCTGGTTGGGCTATATATAGATGGCTGCGGGTCTGGCTGTGCTATATATAGATGGCTGGGGGTCTGGTTGGGCTATATATAGATGGCTGGGGGTCAGGTTGGGCTATATATAGATGGCTGCGGGTCTGGTTGGGCTATATATAGATGGCTGGGGGTCAGGTTGGGCTATATATAGATGGCTGCGGGTCTGGCTGTGCTATATATAGATGGCTGGGGGTCTGGTTGGGCTATATATAGATGGCTGGGGGTCTGGTTGTGCTATATATAGATGGCTGCGGGTCTGGTTGGGCTATATATAGATGACTGCGGGTCTGGTTGTGCTATATATAGATGGCTGGGGGTCTGGTTGTGCTATATATGGATGGATGGGGATCTGGTTGTGCTATATATAGATGGCTGGGGATCAGGTTAGGCTATATATAGATGGCTGGGGGTCTGGTTGTGCTATATATAGATGGCTGGGGGTCTGGTTGTGCTATATATAAATTGCTGGGGGTCTGGTTGTGCTATATATAAATGGCTGGGGGTCTGGTTGTGCTATATATAGATGGCCGGGGTCTGGTTGTGCTATATATAGATGGCTGCGGGTCCGGTTGTGCTATATATAAATGTCTGGGGGTCTGGTTGTGCTGTATATAAATGACTGGGGGTCAGGTTGGGCTATATATAGATGGCTGCGGGTCTGGTTGTGCTATATATAGATGGCTGGGGGTCTGGTTGAGCTATATATAGATGGCTGCGGGTCTGGTTGTGCTATATATAGATGGCTGGGGGTCTGGTTGGGCTATATATAGATGGCTGGGGGTCAGGTTGGGCTATATATAGATGGCTGCGGGTCTGGTTGTGCTATATATAGATGGCTGGGGGTCTGGTTGTGCTATATATAGATGGCTGGGGGTCAGGTTGGGCTATATATAGATGGCTGGGGGTCTGGTTGTGCTATATATAAATGGCTGGGGGTCTGGTTGTGATATATATAGATGCCTGCATGGTCTGGTTGTGCTATATATAGATGGCTGCGGGTCTGGTTGTGCTATATATAGATGGCTGTGGGTCTGAATGGATCAATTTATTACATCCCTTTTCTCATTGGCCGATTATTGGCAGTTAAAGTGATTCAGCAGCCAAACAAAAAGGTACTCACTTTCTTCCCCCTGCAGCTGAATGGTGCTCAGTCACATGATCATTAACTTGTCTGATGGCTGGATCCGAGCCCACACCGCGATCGCCTTGGCCAGGACTGCATTCACCAGCGCATCCGTGAAAGCCCTCCCATTAGCCACATGGGCGTGGCCGAGCCCTCTCAATTCACTACAATGGAGGGGGAGTTTTAGGCCTCAACACACCCACTACATTGCAATGAATGGAGAGGGTGGTGCAGTGCTCCTTTGTCTGATGGCTGGTTATGAGCCTAAAACCCCATCAATCCCTCCCCCCATGTTCAAGCCTTGACAGCGACTCGAAACCAGCGATCAGGTGAGTTGCTGATCACCGGATTACCACCAATTGGCTGTGGGGGACAAAAGGCAAGTATCCTTTTGTTTTATTTGGCTGCGGAAGCCCTTATACCCTTCCTCAGCCTCCAATCATCCGCTAATTCCGTCCAGTCACTTTGCTCTTGTTGGCTCTTTTTTTTAGTTTCCTCTCATTTTCTACAAGCAAGATAGGCGCCCGATTGAGTGAAGCGATCGGGTGTAATAGGCTCTTATCTGGAATAATTAGTGAAACATTATCCGTAATGATGGAAATGCTCGGCTGGATAATTAGTGGCCCTGTGTCCTTGTGATTGAGGGGGAGGGGGTGAGCTTCCTGGCCCGGCTATGATGGGTCGCATCCTCTCTCTATAGAGATCTGTTCATACAATAAGTAGCACATTCCCATTTCTTATTAATTTATTGTAACATTGTAACAGACACAGCAGAATTTTTAATATTTGATTCTTTTTACATTATTATTATTATCATTAATATTATTTATAATAATAATAATTAATTATAATAATAATAAAAAAAACAGATGTGGGGCCGCACTAGCACAACTATACTAATGTGCGCACACAAGGGGGTTATTACAATAGAATAAACACCAGAAGAATGAGGAATCCACCAGTTTCCTCAGAAAACCATCCTTTATTCTTCACTTGGCTTGTCCTCAGCAATTGGCACTTTAGCACCTAAGCACATTTTGCTATATATATATATCAGTATATTTGTACATTTAATTATTATTATTTATTGCTGCTTGCACAGGATTGTTTTTTGTTTATATATATTAACATTATCACTGGGAATCATATATGATAGTCAGATCAGATTTTCATGTCCCAATATCATGATTGTCAATCAGAATAGATACTCCATAGCAGCGCCCCCTGGTGTCTGTCTGTAACATGTGTTTTTGATGTGTTACATGTGTGTTTAGTCTTTTTGGCCTTTATCACAATAAAATTAGTTTTATCTTAACATTTGATCCTATGGTGACACTTTTTGGGGGTTTTCTGAGGAAATTGGTGGATTCCTCATTCTTCTGGTGTTTATTATTATTATTAATAATAATAATAATAATAAATAATTGCAGCAGCGTTCTTCACTAGCTGTCCAATGTCAAATTACTTATTAAGCTGCGTCCTCCATTTAATGTGGCGACATTAGTCGCGTGTGCACTCCCCCGCCGCAGCGACCTTTGGCATCCACAGACGGTGGATTTTTAAAGAGGAAATCTTAAAAGGCGCAGTGTGTGTGGAGGGGGGGATTCTTTCTGAATGCACCTGACCTATTTTCTGCAACGGAGAGGAAGCAAATTGGCAGCTTGGTGAAGGGATATAAATATAACCAGCGCCGCTGTACCTGACCTGTCACCAGTAGAGGATCAATGTATCCCAGCGGGGACTTTTTTCCTTTTTTTTTTTTCCCTGTACTGTTCCCAGCATTCCTTGCTCATGGGAGCTCTGCAGCACTGTGACATCCAATGTAACCCTTTATTACTGTGAAATATTCAGTCTACTCGTTCAGTCAAATAGATTAATACACATTTGAACCAAGCATATAATGAACGGTAAGAATTTCTTGATGTGTTTCGCCCTTAATCCGGACCTTCACCCTGAATAAGAGCCTATCTTATATGTTTCCCCCCCTGTACATACAGATTGCCCACATTAATCCGGACCTTCCCCCCCGAATAAGAGCCTATCTTATATGTTTCCCCCACCCTGTACATACAGATTGCCCACATTAATCCGGACCTTCACCCCGATTAAGAGCCTATCTTGTATGTTTCCCCCACCCTGTACATACAGATTGCTCACATTAATCCGGACTTTCACCTTGAATAAGAGCCTATCTTGTATGTTGCCCCCCCCCCCCTGTACATACAGATTACCCACATTAATCCATACCTTCACCCTGAATAAGAGCCTATCTTGTATGTCCCCCCCCCCCCCTGTACATACAGATTGCTCACATTACTCCATACCTTCACCCTGAATAAGAGCCTATCTTATATGTTTCCCACACCCTGTACATACAGATTGCTCACATTAATCTGGACCTTCACCCTGAATAAGAGCCTATCTTGTATGTTTCCCCCACCCTGTACATACAGATTGCCCACATTAATCCGGACCTTCACCCTGAATAAGAGCCTATCTTGTATGTTTCCCCCCCTGTACATACAGATTACCCACATTAATCCGTACCTTCACCCTGAATAAGAGCCTATCTTGTATGTTTCCCCCACCCTGTACATACAGATTGCCCACATTAATCCGGACCTTCACCCTGAATAAGAGCCTATCTTGTATGTTTCCCCCCCCTGTACATACAGATTACCCACATTAATCCGTACCTTCACCCTGAATAAGAGCCTATATTGTATGTTTCCCCCACCCTGTACATACAGATTGCCCACATTAATCCGTACATTCACCCTGAATAAGAGCCTATCTTGTATGTCCCCCCCCCCCCCCCCCCCCCCACGTACATACAGATTACCCACATTAAATATCATCCTACCTACATCTAGCAGGCCTGATGGGGTGAAATTTTGTATGTTGATGTGATAGCTGGGAGAGCTCCTGCTCTAGGAGGTGATTGGGGTACTGGAAGGAGCAGTTCGGGAAATAGAGGTGATTAGACACTTCCTTTAGTGGCCAGACAATGCACACTTATTACTTTGTGTTTACCTTCTCTTTATGCATAGGTTGTAATAACAGAGAAGAATTGTTAGAATAGTTTTCACCAAACAAATTGGATACATTCTTGTAGTATTTTTGATGTAAGGCTAATCTGTTTAATAAAAATTATTGAAAAGGAAAAAAAAACAACTCACCACTTTGGTTTCTAACGGCGCATGCACTGGCGCGCAGACAATCCCTGTTTCAGCAAACTGCTTTTATTAGGGCTCATTCAGAGCCTCTTGCTTAGACATTTTTGCCTGTTTTTTTTTCCTGTGAGAATTCCCGTTATTTGGCTTTTTTTGTTCTGGCCATTGTTGAAGGATATTTTTTTTTTTTACTTTGGAAACGAATTTTCCAAGTGAAAAATCACTGCAAAGTGTACAAATTCATGTGATTATGGGCCTTTTTTTAACTGCCCAGCGCGCTCCCAATTCGAAACAATGAGAGCCATTTGCAGAATAACGTAGTCGCAGTTGGTGGCTCTTATTGGATGAGAGCCTGCGCGTGTGCTGTTTGAGTACGGAAAGGTCATTTTTTTACAGACGGCCTGGGGGGTTTCACACAACTGAATCGGGATGCCCATTGTGAAAGCCAGTGGCCAGCCCTGAAATCTTTTAGATTCCATGCCGGCTGGGTTTTGTTCTGCTTTTATATGTGGATAACATGGAGTAAAATGAATAAAAGCCATGCCTTAACCCTGAGCAAAACCCCCTATACTTCCTTTTTTGCTTTGTGTCCAATTCCCCATCATTATTTGTATTGTGGCTGGTGGATATGGGTGGTCTGCTTTGTATCTAGAAGCTGTAGGTTGTCCACACTAAGCTTTTTTGGCCAGCTCCAGTTGGTTGAAGCATCTAGAACTTGGTTTTGGGACAGGATTCTGTGTGCGCCCTGTGTAATTGTCCCCCCTCTTTTTTGTTCTCGCTCTGCAGATCATCCTTTGCATCTACTATGTTGCCGCGCTTAGCCCAGTCAGCGCGGAGGAACCTGGGATAGCACTGCCCAAGGAGCTCAAGTTCAGGAAAGCTGCCGTGCAATAGAGGAACCATGTCTGTTATGATGTTGAAAAAGAAGGTGACCCGGAAATGGGAGAAACTGCCCGGCAAGAACACATTCTGCTGCGATGGGCGTGTCATGATGGCCCGACAGAAAGGCATCTTCTACCTGACCCTCATCCTCATTCTAGGAACCTGCTCGCTCTTCTTTGCCTTCGAGTAAGTTGGCCTACTTTATCTGTACCATAGCCTGAGCCATACCTGCCCCCTTCATCTATGCCACAACCTGACCCATAGCCGTCCCCTTCATCTCTGCCGCAACCTGACCTATAGCTGTCCCCTTCATCTGTGCCACAACCTGTCCCATAGCTGTCCCCTTCATCTGTGCCACAACCTGACCCATAGCCATCCCCTTCATTTGTGCTGCAACCTGACCCATAGCCGTCCCCTTCATCTCTGCCGCAACCTGACCCATAGCTGTCCCCTTCATCTGTGCCACAACCTGTCCCATAGCCGCCCCCTTCAGATGTGCCGCAACCTCACCCTTAGCTTTATCTGTGCCGCAACCTCACCCATAGCTCTATCTGTGCTGCAACCTCACCCATAGCTTCATCTGTGCCGCAACCTCACCCATAGCTTCATCTGTGCCGCAACCTCACCCTTAGCTTTATCTGTGCCGCAACCTCACCCATAGCTCTATCTGTGCCGCAACCTCACCCATAGCTTCATCTGTGCCGCAACCTCACCCATAGCTTTATCTGTGCCGCAACCTCACCCATAGCTCTATCTGTGCCGCAACCTCACCCATAGCTCTATCTGTGCCGCAACCTCACCCATAGCTTCATCTGTGCCGCAACCTCACCCATAGCTTCATCTGTGCCGCAACCTCACCCTTAGCTTTATCTGTGCCGCAACCTCACCCATAGCTCTATCTGTGCCGCAACCTCACCCATAGCTTCATCTGTGCCGCAACCTCACCCTTAGCTTTATCTGTGCCGCAACCTCACCCATAGCTCTATCTGTGCCGCAACCTCACCCATAGCTTCATCTGTGCCGCAACCTCACCCATAGCTTCATCTGTGCCGCAACCTCACCCATAGCTCTATCTGTGCCGCAACCTCACCCATAGCTCTATCTGTGCCGCAACCTCACCCATAGCTTCATCTGTGCCGCAACCTCACCCATAGCTTCATCTGTGCTGCAACCTCACCCATAGCTTCATCTGTGCCGCAACCTCACCCATAGCTTCATCTGTGCTGCAACCTCACCCATAGCCGTCCCCTTTATCTGTGGCACAACCTGACCCGTAGTTGCTCCCTTCATCTGTACCCAGTCCTGACCCATGCTTACCCCTCTAATCTGTACTGCCACCCACAGCGCCTTTTACTCTTATTGCAACCTATAAGATTCCCGGGCCGATCAGCATCGGACCTGCGGGGCACCCTGATCGGGGGTGCCCCGCTGTGTGAAACCCCCCAGAAAGCCCCGAAATCCCTACCTGCTCCTCGATCCAGCGGAGCATGCGCGAGCCGCCGCTGCCGCTCGCGCATCCCTCTAGCAGCTCTCCCTGTAAGAGTGACACGCGGGAGGCGGCGGCGGCACGTTCGCTCGCTTGTCCGTAGACGGACCTCGCTTGTCCGTCAGCGGGGATTGGCTGCAGCGGTCACGTGGGAGCGGGGACTGGTGAGTTTTTGGGGCTTTCTGGGGGGTTTCACACAGCGGGGCACCCCCGATCGGGGTGCCCCACCGAAGTGGACCAAAACCCAGGATAGTCAAAATCCTGGGTGTTGGTCCACTTTAATAAAATTCCTCCTCACTCTATTTATCCCGCTCAGGTGCCGATATCTGGCTGTGCAGCTCTCCCCAGCCATCCCAGTGTTTGCCGCGGTGCTCTTCCTTTTTTCCATGGCTACCCTTCTGCGGACGAGCTTCAGCGACCCTGGGGTGATCCCGCGGGCCCTACCTGACGAGGCAGCGTTCATTGAAATGGAGATTGGTAAGTTCTGGTGTGAAAAGTTCATTACGAGATTTCTATATGTGCTTTTGCTACATGGTGCTGAGCCGATACTAATTCAGCTCAGGGACTGCGGATACCATGAGAGGAGCGTATATGTGCCTTGAGATCCCAGATCAAGGTGGGTCTACAGGGTATTACACAGCAGGGCATCTGAAATTCAGGTGCCCCTAGGGCAAACATTTACCTGACCTTAGAGCCAGGGTTAATAGGTTTTGGTCCTCTTTAAATGGGAACATCGAGGTTTTTACAGTCTTGGGTTTTGTTTCTCTCCAGCAGATGATCCATCCAGATAGCCGGGGTGGGTGAGGGGCAAGAACACTCCCCAGAATCCAAGGAAACTGGGTGTGGCCTCTGCGTTGGCCTCTAGGCCTCTGGATTTTTTAACCAAGACAGACGAGGTACATGGGCAGGTGAGGAGGGGCGCGGGTGTGTTTACATTTTTCTTAGGCCTTTTTCAAAGCAGGGATGCACTGGTGCATGTGTCTTGGGATTTCTGCATCGCTAACTATAGAACCAATCCAAGGATGCCCCAAAAACAGGGAATCCATTTCAGGACCAGGACTGCCTTCTATACGGGACATTTGGAAAAGTGCTGGAAAAAAAACACCATTAGACTTAGCGGTAACAGGTTTTTTAGCAATCCTTCACCTTGACCGCTTATGGGCAGGCTGATTCATTACTAACGCCAGGTAACAGATGAGCGTCTGTAGCGAGGAATTGCAAGGCTGAACGCTGGCGCTGTACGCTGAGCCTGGGATAATGATGAATCGTAACGCTACCTGGCGTTGTTCCAGTCGCTCACCAGATTTGGCTTCATAAATATGGAATTGCGTGCCGTGTCCAGCGTTCACCTGCCGCTACCTGACGCGTACTAGGCACTACCTGGCGCTATCCCTTCATGAATAAGGCCCTGAAAATACTCTCCACATGGTCAAGCTGAAGGATGACTTGGGAAAAAACAGCAGAAAGGCGTATCTTGCGTCCCATGCCTCATGACCCTGTGGATGGAAGAGCGGTTGAAGCCTCTGGGGCAGTCGCACCCTGGATTCTTTACACTCCTTTATGTTTTTCTTTTTTTTACTATTTTGTTTTGTTCACTTTTTCAAAGGCAGTTAAACCTTTTAAGATGTATTGTCTGTGCGTGTGGTCACCGGTTTATCCAACCCAATCCAGATTTCTGATTGCCTAAAGCTAGAATTTAATTTCCAAAATATATATATATATATATATATATATATATATATATATATATATATATATATATTTAGCCGGAGGCGGTGGAACGGGTTCAGCCGGAAAGGAATTTGTCTTACAAAATGTATTTATAGAATTAATGAATTCCGTGAAACGGAGAAGACGGAGAATAGAGACCTGTAATTTTGTGCAGCGTCTGTCCCGGACACAGAAGCGCGTGACGGAGGCCATGAATGGCTCACTGTGTGCACTGTGTGAAGGCCAATTATTAGCGATCTGGTCATGGCCGGAAAAGCAGAGTTCATCCTCCTGGTGTCTTTGGTTTTTTTTTTTCTATTCTATTTTTGCCCCTAACTTTACATTCTTATCTTTTTGCATTCATTTTTTTATAGTCCTCTTGCCCCCCAATATATATATATATTTTCTCTTGTTCACTTCGGGGCATTTAAATTAGTATTACACCCACCTATCCCCTCCTTTCCCCTACCCCAATGAGGTCTTGGTTTCTTGGATTTTGTACAGGGATGGCTCTAGGGCAAGGCATAAGCCTTGGGAATCAAGTTCAGGTGGCCATCTTTGGTGGCCCAGATGGCCAAAAGCTTTTGGGACAGTTGGTTGCCAAACCTGTTAGTTGAAGTCTCATAGCTGTTCCCTTTTATCTTCACATATTGATTGGCAGTGGTAATTCAGCGTTTTTGGTAGGAGGGGGCTGGCCATTACATGGAGCCTTTACAAGGTTCATGAACTTTGCCTTGATGCTCCTATCAAAGGAGACCCCCATCCTTCTTCGCCTTCTCCTCCTTGTTCTCCGTCTTCTTTCTTTTTCTCGTCTTCTTTTTTTTTCCCCATCTTCTGCCTTCTTCCTTTTTTTTACTTTTTCCAAGCTGGCCACCAAACGGAGCATTTAGATGATTCATAAATTTGGCATTGATGGTCGTATTGAAGAAGGTCCACAGCTTTTTGGAGCCGGCCACAACCTGGTGCCTTCACAAGGTTCATGGAGTTGACCTCAATAGTTCTATCAAAGGAGGTCCGCATTTTGCAGGGGCTAGCCACAACCTGAGTTCTTTTCAATGCTCAATAATTTGCCCTTAAATTTTGTATTGAAGAAGGTCCACAACTATCTCGGACTTGCTTCAACCTAGGGCCTTCACAAGATTTGTGAAGTTGACATCGATAGTCCCATCAAAGAAGGAGGTGCACATCTTTTTGTAGCTGGTCACAATATTGGTCTTTCACAAGTTGGTCTTGATAGCTCTATTGAAGAAGCAGCTATGCATCATATATACTTCACAGGGACTTCAAAGGGTTCATGAAGTTGGCCTTGATAATCCTATCATCTCAAGGAGTTGCACATCTTTTCCTATTGCATGGCACGGCCTGCTTCAAGAAGTCCTTATGTATGGGATATTCCGCCACAAGGTGGCGCAGTGCACTGCAGAAGAGTTGTGGCTCCTCCCGGTACCATATAAAAACCGTATCACCAATAGACCAATCCAGTGTTTCTCTGCATTGATTCTGTGAAGATAGAAGATGGCTCTTATATTGCGCAGGTGAGCGGGGCAACCAAGCCTGTGCCTCCCAGCCTCGGCTGACGGATCGGGTGAAGGTAGAGGAGCACTAGGGTCAAGTGCTGAAGGAGCGCTGCTCCTGGCCGCGGACCCTGTACTACAAAGGGTAGCCGGCCATAGGCTTTATGGTGAGCCTACTAGGGATGAGGAGTTCCTGTCCTAGCTTCTGAGGTAGTGAGTGTTTTGGGGACTATGTGACTTGTTTTCTGGTGTTTGGGGTCCCCCCCCCATCCCTGGCCTGGGCTCTCGCCGCTGCCTGCTCGTTTCCTCTCCCCCCTCCCCGACGGGTGTTGGGGGGGGGCGGATGCTAGCGGCGAGTGCTTTTAGCTGTTTTAAACTGTTTTTAAACTGTTTTCGTCGCCGTCGCCGCTTTGTACTACGCTCCGCGGCGGGCGGCGTTATAACTGTGAGGCGTTTTTGTTTTTGCTGTGTGATGATGCGGTCACATGAGCGCCGTTTTCGCGCTCTTCGGGGGGGGGCGGGGCCGGAGGATAACGCGTATCGCGCTGCGGCCCGCCCCTCAAGGTTCCCCTGCCGGCGCCATTTTGATTCTGCTGTGCGTCTGGGGCTCCTCTTCCTCCCTGAGCTGCGGCGGTGATCTCTGCCTGTGTCGCTTCCTCCTGTGGTCTGGCGGCTTGGTGATTTTGGCCTGCTTGGTCCGTGAGTCCCCCTTGGGGGTTTTTGGTTTCTTTGGAGGCATGTGCTGCGGGATGCTTATGTGTTTTTACTTATGTCTTTCAGGTGGGACAACTGTGGGTTGTGGTTTCTCCCGGTCCTGCCCCTTACCCTCCCTCATCTCCCCTTACTGGCTTCTGGGGGCATCCCTTGGGGGGGCATCCCGGGTGGCTTTTTATTAGCCCTTACCCTGTGCTGGCCTATTACGCCTGTGCTAATCACCATATGGAGGCTTCTGGGGATAGTGTGCTTGGGGCTCCTTCAAGGCAATCCCGGCTGTGTGCCATGTGCGGGGCATCCCTTCTGAGTAACAGTGCCGCGGTGTGCTTGCCGTGCGCCTAGGGTATCGTTGCGGCCCAGGCTGGGCTACCTGCTTCGCTTCCCAGCTCCGTGCCCCCCTCGGCGTCGCCTACCCCTCCGCGCCTGCATTTAGCCCCCAGTGAGGGGGATACTAGCGGGGGGTCACAGTCTGATCTGGCACTGTGTGTGGCCAGTATTGAAAGGCAGCTTGCCAGGCCTGTTCCACGAAAGTCCTCTGGCAAGAAGCGGCACCTGACTCCCACGCCCTCCCTCTTTCCTGAGGAGGATGAGTAAATTGGTGCTTTTGGTGGCCGTTACCCCCTAGAGGAGGGGGAGCTTTTCCTGGGCTCTAACTCCTCTGGGGACCAGCAGGAGGGTTATGACAGTGACCCTGGGTCTGCGTCTGGAGAGGACTCATGGTTCCCTGAGGACACTGATAACCTGTTGGCTCACATTTTTGAAATCTTGCACATTGTTCCCCCTGAGGTGGCTAAGAGGAAGCAGGGTGAGCTCTTTTGTCCTGATAAACAGCGTCTGGAGTTCCCTGAGCAGAGCCATTTCACTAATATGGTGCTCAAGGAATGGGAACGTCCTAGTAGATTGCCCGCGGTGCCCAAAGGGTTGGATAAGAGGTACCCTTTTCCTGCCGACCTGGTCAAGCGATGGTCGTGTCCCCCTGAGGTGGACGCTCCCGTCCAACACCTCGGTCATGCCTTCCCCTGACACTACTACACTGCGGGACAGCGAGGACCGGCGCATGGATCAGCTGGCCTGCCATGCTTTTACATTTGTGGGGGCTGCTTTTAGTGGCTATGCGCCGCTCTGTTTGGCTGCGTCAGTGGGCGGCTGACGCTGCTGCTAAGAAGGCTCTCACTGGGCTCCCCTTTATGGGGCTGCGGCTATTTGGTGAGCGTCTGGATGTTCTAGCCAAGGATGGTAGGCTGCCTCAGCGTAGGAGGCAGCCTCGGCCTTTTCGGGGGCCCTCCGCTTCCCTCCCCTCCTTTCGTGCTCCCAGAGGAGGTCGTGGCTCCCTCTTTTCGGGTACCCGCAGGGATTCTTGGGGCCGTGGCAGACCACGTGGTCGTCCCGCTCTCTCATGGTGTCCCAAGCCCAAACCTTCTCCCAAGCCCCCTCAGGCATGAGGAGGCGCCCTCACCCATCGGGTGGGGGGACAGCTTCGGCTCTTTGCTCACGTCTGGAGGCTCCGCGTCTCAGACCGGTGGATTCAGGAGGTGGTGGTAGAGTTTGCAGCCTGGCCGCCCCCAAGGTTCATCAGATACCGTCTGTAGGAGTCAGGGTTTCTACTCCAATCTGTTCAGGGTCGCCAAAAAAGACAGGTCCTTGAGGCCCATTCTGGACTTGAAGGGTCTCAACAAGTTTGTCAGGTTCAAGCACTTTCGCATGGAGACGCTACGCTCGGCTGTCAGTACCCTGTGCCCTGGCGACTTCATGACCTCCGTGGACATGTGCCTATCTTCATGTGCCTATCTTTCTAGGTCATAAGAGATTTCTCAGGTTTGCTCTAGAGGATCAGCATTACCAGTTTGTGGCTTTACCGTTCGGTATCACCTCGGCGCTTCGGGTGTTCACCAAGGTGCTGGGGGGCGTGATGGCCCTGCTGCGGAATCAGGTTATTCGCATACTCCGTTACCTGGACGACATTCTGATTGCAGCTCAGTCTCTTCATCAGGCTGAGAAGGATACTCTGGTGGTGACCTCCACTCTTGAGTCCATCGGCTGGGTGATCAACTATCCCAAGTCTTCACTGTCTCCGTCTTTGGTGAGGTCCTTTCTGGGCATGACTCTGGATACTTCTCAGGTCAAGGTATTCCTGCCTCAGTAGAAGGTGGAGGGCCTTCAGAAGCAGGCACGGTCTCTTCTCTTGTGTCCCCCATCCCTCCATCCGGCAAGGGATGCAGTTAGTGGGTCTAATGGTGTCCTGCTTCAAGGCGGTCCCTTTTGTTCAGTTTCACATGAGACCTCTTCAGCTGCACCTCTTGTCAGTTTGGGATCGGGACCCTGTGTCCCTGGATCAGGAATTTGTGCTGCCCCCCCTGGCCAGACAGTCCCTCTCATGGTGGCTGGACTCAGGGAACCTTCTAGTGGGCAGGACCTTTCTGCCCCCTGATTGGGGGGGCTTTTAGAAGTCTCTGAAGTTCCAGGGTCGGTGGGGCCCCCAGGAGGCCCATGCTTCCATCAATGTCCTGGAACTGAGGGCGATCAGGTTGGTTCTTTCTCAGCTGAACACACACCTTCGGGGTCGGGCTGTTCAGATCCGCTTGGACAACCAGACGGCGGTTGTCTACATCAGGGAGGGACTCTGAGCAAGCGAGCCCTCAAGGAAGTGTCCCTAATACTGTCTTGGGCGGAAGAGAATGGCCCTTGCATATTGGCGGCTTACATTCCGGGGGTGGAGAACCAGGAGGCAGACTCCCTGAGCAGGGGGACGTCTCGGCTGGGGGAGTGGTCCCTCAACAACAAGGTATTTCCCTTCCTGTGTCACAGCTGGGGTCAGCCGGATGTGGACCTGTTTGCGTCCCACCACAATCACAAGCTTCCCAGGTTTGTCTCCCTGTCACAGGACCCTCTGGCCTTCGCCATGGATGCGCTAGCAATGCCTTGGACGGAGTTTCGGCTTCTCTATGTGTTCCCTCCCTTTCCTCTGCTGGGCAGGGTACGGCGCAGGATAGCCCAGGAAGGGGTACCAGCCATTCTGGTGGCCCCCTGTTGGCCAAGGAGGGTGTGGTTCGCAGACGTCGTGCAGTTGGCAGTAGATCAGTATGTCTTGCCCAAGGATCCAGATCTGCTCACTCAGGGACAACTGTGCCATCCCAATTTACATACGCTGGCATTAACGGCTTGGCTGCTGAAACCTCCATCTTGACGGATAAGGGGTTGCCGGCTTCTGTTGTTGATACCATGATTAGGGCTAGGAAGAAGTCCTCGTCCTTTATCTATTACAGGGTCTGGCATGCTTACATTGCCTGGTGTGAGTCCAAGTCTCTTCCTTGTCGGGTGTTTTCTATACCCAGGATTCTGGAATTTTTGCAACATGGTTTGGATTCGGGCCTTCAACTTAGTACCCTCAAGAGACAGGTGTCAGCTCTGGCAATTTTTTTCCAAAGATCCTTTGCCAATCACCGGCTGGTTAAGACTTTTTTCCAGGGAGTTACTCATGTGCGTCCGCCACGTAAGCCTATGCTACTGGTTTGGGACCTGAATCTGGTGTTGTCTGCTCTGCAGGGTTCTCCCTTTGAGCCTATCTGTGGGGCTGCTTTGCTCATTCTGACTCTTAAGGTGGCCTTTTTGGTGGCCATTTTTTCGGTTAGGCGAGTTTCTGAGCTGGCGGCGCTCTCCATCAAACCTCCTTATTTTGAGCGGCATCAGGATAAGGTGGTGTTTCGGCTTAAGCCTAAGGTTGTGTCTGCTTTTCACCTCAATCAGGACATTGTCTTACCTTTCTTGTGTCCTAACCCTGCTAATTCCAAGGAGCGGACCCTTCATTCTTTGGATGTTGTCAGGGCTCTGAAGTTTTATTTGGTTGCTACTGAGTCTTTCAGGAAATTTGACGCTCTTTTTGTTCGTCCTGCTGGACCTAGGGTTTGCCTCTGGCTAAATCCACTATCAGCAAGTAGATCCGTCAGACGGTGGAGCAGGCCTATTCTGCCAGGGGGAAGGTTCCTCCTCTTAGGGTTACTGCTCATTCTACTCGTGCTATTGGTGCGTCTTGGGCTTTTCAGCACCAAGCTTCTGTTGAACAAGTTTGTAAGGCTGCAACATGGTCTTCTGTTCATACTTTTTCCAAATTTTACAAGGTTGATGTTAAGGCCTCAGCTGATGCTGCTTTTGGCCGCAAGGTACTTCAGGCGGTAGTGGTTTGAACTGCCTGTTGTTACTCTTTGGGGATCCCACCCTACCTTACGGACACTGCTGTTGGACGTCCCATATGTAAGGACTTCTTGAAGCAGGCCGTGCCATGCAATAGGAAAAAGACAATTCTGTGAGTACTCACCTGTAGAATTGCTTTTACTATGCATGGCACGGCCTGCTTCACCCCACCCTTGTTATCATTATTCTTGGTTGCCTATTTATGGTGATTGTTCCAAGTTAGTTGAGGTTGTTACCTTTTTTACCTTTATTATCCCCCGGTTTCTTGAATAACTGCTTGTCAACGCTGGATTGGTCTATTGGTGATCCTGTTTTTATATGGTACCGGGAGGAGCCACAACTCTTCTGCAGTACACTGCGCCACCTTGTGGTGGAATATCCCATATGTAAGGACTTCTTGAAGCAGGCCGTGCCATGCAATAGTAAAAGCACTACAGGTGAGTACTCAGAGAATTGTCTTTTTTCTAGCTGGTCACGACAATGGTCTTTCACAAGTTGGTCTTGATAGTTATTTATATATATAATTTTTTGGGGGCGGGGGGGGGCTGTTCTCAACATGGAACTTTTACAAGGTTCATGAAGTTGATCTTGATGGTTAAATCGAAGGAGCTATGCATATTTTCTGGGAGGCAGGCCACAACCTAGGGGTTTCTCGAGGTTCATGACGTTGGCCTTGAAACTCCTATCAAAAAAGGAGATCCCCATTTTTTTTGGAAGGCTGGTCACAACATGCAGCTTACACAAGGTCCACAAAGATGGTCTTGATGATTCTATTAAAGGAGGGACACATCTTTTTTTTTGGACCGTTCACAACATGGGGCCTTAATGAGGTTCATAAAGTTGGTCTTGATTATTTAGTTGAAGGATATCAGCATTTTGTGGGGGGCTGGCCACAACCTGGGGTCTTCACAATGTTTAATAAGTTGACCTTGATGGTTGTTTTGAAGAAGGTCTGCAACTTTTTCGGGCTTCACAATGTTCAAGAAGTTTGCCATGATAGTTCTATCAAAGTAGGAGGTCTACCTTCTTTGAGGGGCTGGCCACAACACGGGGCCTTCAAAGGGTCCATGAAGTTGACCTTGATGGTTCTATAAAAAAAGGAGGTACAATAGAAGGTCTGTATGTAGGCCGCATACTTTTGAAGGCACTCCCATGGAAAGTAATTTCTTAGAATATAGGTTTGGTATGAAATGGTGATGTTGCCTCCTTCAGTATGAACATCATCTCTGAAACGCTGGTTGAAAGTGTTTTCTTCCTTAGGAAGAAATCAAGTCGATTCTGTATTTTGGGTGTCCAACACATGGGCTTAGTATTGATGAGTTCTCGAAGGAGGGTTTACCATGTGATTTTCCATATCAGAACATTTAACTGGGCAGCCAGGACCTATTCCTAACTTTGCGAAACTTCTCCTTTTCCTGGTGACTTGCACAAACTTTGCTTCCCGCGTCTAGTGGTTATGTGTGGCGTGTTTTTCCACTGCTGTGGTTGTCACATTTATGGTTAATATGATGGGGGGAAATAAACTTCCCCTATGGATGTGCTCTGTAACTGGAAACCAAAGCCGGCCTCGTGATCTGACCTTATCAGTCTTCTGATGAACTTCGGTCAGGGCCACTTAATCCAGGAAGGCGAGCCCACAGCCATCCCTATAATGTTTGTATCTAGATTAGCATCTGTTTTATGTTTACAAGCTTTAGCTAGTCACTATGACCTCGGCAATTTCCAGATCTGTATACGGCAGTGAATTCAGCCTCTTCTTAGTTTGTGGCAGCCCTGAGAGAACATACTTAGGGCCAACTCTGGGTAATAATTATATATACCCAACTTTTAAACCCGACCTTCGGCATGATTTAATGAAAAGCCCAAAACCCCCTTAAAAAACTATTCCCCAGCATCTAAAATTAATATATTTTAAGCTTTTAGCAACTTTTTTTTTCTTTGGGTTGGCCACAACCTGGGGCCTTCAGTGTTTATGAAGCTGGCTTTGATATTCTTACCAATGGAGGTCAGATTCTTTATTCTGGTCTGGCCACAACATGGGACCTTCAAAAGGTTCACATAGCTTGCAGTGTGTGTGCCGGACAGGGACTTTAAAGAGGAACAACACATAGGAATCGGGAACAACACATAGCAATTGGGAATTGGGATGCCTCGCTGTGTGTACCCCCCCCAAGTCATCCCGTTTTACTCATCTTCCTTCTGCTCCCACGGCACATACTCCGGTGAGAGCGCTGATTGGCTGAGCGGCACGCTCACTGTCACTTAGTTTCCTTCGGGATCGGTGACAGCTAAGCACCCGAACGGCACCAAAGGGAGCCAGTGGCACCACCAGCGTATACCCCACCCAACTTGCAGCCGTGGTGTACCCACGCCGCCCATTCAGAAAGGCCGGGCGTGCACATTGCTAGAGGTGAGCAGGGATGCGGCCGGACACACAGACGCGGCGAGGGCTCCAGGAGAAGGGGAGTAAAATTGGCCATGGGGGGTGGCGGTTTACACAGTGGGGCATCCCCGTTCAGGATGCCCCAAGGAATGGAACTCGGGCAGCCTCATAGTCTTAGACTCATAGAAACATAGAAACATAGAAGGTTGACGGCAGAAGGAGACCATACGGTCCATCT
This sequence comes from Gastrophryne carolinensis, assembly GCA_027917425.1. Taxonomy (NCBI): domain Eukaryota; kingdom Metazoa; phylum Chordata; class Amphibia; order Anura; family Microhylidae; genus Gastrophryne; species Gastrophryne carolinensis. The sequence goes on from CM051235.1 coordinate 9,180,924, forward strand.
AGTCTGCCCTTATGTGTATACTGTATGTTCTCTGTATCTTATGTGTATACTGTATGTTCTCTGTATCTTATGTATATACTGTATGTTCTCTGTATCTTATGTATATACTGTATGTTCTCTGTATCTTATGTGTATACTGTATGTTCTCTGTATCTTATGTGTATACTGTATGTTCTCTGTATCTTATGTATATACTGTATGTTCTCTGTATCTTATGTATATACTGTATGTTCTCTGTATCTTATGTGTATACTGTATGTTCTCTGTATCTTATGTATATATTGTATGTTCTCTGTATCTTATGTGTATACTGTATGTTCTCTTTATCTTAGGATAGATGGAGGCTTATCCCAGGCATGTTTAAATTCAGTAACTGTTGATTTTTCAACTACCTCTGCTGGAAGTTTGTTCCCAGCATCTACTACTCTTTCTGTAAAATAATATTTTCTAACATTGCTCCTGATCTTCCCCCCGACTAGCTTCAGGTTGGGCTTCTTGTTCTATCATTAAGCTTCTTCTTAAAAACACTTCCCTCCTGAACCTTATTCAATCCTTTCGCATATTTAAAGGTCTCCATCATGTCCCCTCTCCCTTCTTTCCTCCAGACTGTACAGATTTAGTTCTTTAAGTCTCTCCTGATAAGTTTTAAGTTTAAGTCCTTCCACCATTTTTGTTGCCGGCCTTTGGACCCGTTCTATTTCAATAATGTCTTTTTGCAGAGGAGGTCTCCAGAACTGCACACAGTATTCTATCTGTGGCCTCACCAGGGCTCTATACAGTGGCATCACAACCTCCCTCTTCCTACTGGTGATGCCTCGAGCTATGCAGCCGAGCATCCTGCTTGCTTTTCCCACTGCCTGGCTACACTGTCCAATCATCTTGCAGCTTTCAGTAATCAGTATCCCTAAATCTCTCTCCTCCGAGGTCCTGGATAACACAGTGCTGCCCATACGGTGCTCAGAGCAGAGATTCCTTCTACCCAAGTGCAGGATTTTACATTTAGAGACTCCAGGGCCTCAGGTGTTCCTCTCTTAAAAGAGGAAGTTTAGTCTGCAAATACTTTATTTCCTTGATTTGTCCCCAAATATTGACCGCATTTGGTTGGATCCCTTGCTGCTCGGTTTGGGTTACACAAGCCCAATCTGGGTGTTGCTCCCTATTTCATGGGTCAACAATGGCAGGCGAGAGACCTCCAACCCGCCCATCCGCCCTGGTCCATGTGCTTGCTGGAACACAGAAGAGGTGGCTATGGCTATTTTGAGTGACTGGGCTTGCCAGGCCGAGCTGGCCGTGCCCCATGCTGCCAGTATTTGGGGGCATATGCAAAAGGAGGGAATAAACGAACACCCGATACGTAACTATGCAAATAATTAAAGTGATTTAATGTAAGTGCTCAATTTATATACATAGATAACCAGTCTATACACTATATGTACAACGTTGTTCCCCATACGGGTCACAGTAAAGCAGATTACAGATGAACAAGTCGCAGAGCTTTAGTTTGGGGTACATTGGTTAGGGATAATTCAGAGACAAATGATAACAGTACTTGTCAAACAATTTAGCCAAGGAAAAAAGGTTATGGACAGCACCAGTAACTCTAACAAGATAAGATATATAAATATAATGCAATGTGCTCACTGCTCTTGGCAAAACAACTACAGCAGCAAAAACCAATGAACAATAGGGGTCCCCACACACCCTCAAGGGCTTGCCAAGAGAATGCAAAGAATGGCACCAACCTCTAATAATAAAAAATAATTTTATTAAGGATACATATGGCTACAAAAACATCAAAAACAATACATTTAAGACAACATCACATATACACAATAGACACCGGGGGCGCCAGAGGTCCATCATAACAATTCATAATAGTACAAATAGATGAATATCCAATTACTAGAACCAATAAAATACAATAATAATTTGAAAACCACCACACACAATACTAGTCCTAACCATATCTAATAGAACATTATATATAGTAGTGCACAATGTGCAAAAATTACAATAAATGCGCAAATAGTGCAAGTAAAGATAATAAAGTTCCTGTGCTATGAATGCTGTATAGATTTCATAAGAATAAAAGGACCAACCATGGTGAGCAAAAAAAAATATAAAACAAAATGTACAAGTACGCGTGTCGTAACGTCTACCCGTTACTTCCTCAGGGCGACGATTGACGTTACGACACGCGTTGGCGGGCACACCTACGGGGGAGGCCCAGTTGGTCTGTACTTGTGCTTTTTGTTTTATATTTTTTATATATATGAAATCTATACAGCATTCATAGCACAGGCACTTTATTATTTACTTGCACTATTTGCACATTTATTGTAATTTTTGCACTACTATATATAATGTTCTTTTAGATATGGTTAGGACTAGTATTGTGTGTGGTGGTTATCAAATTATTATTGTATTTTATTGCTTCTAGTAATTGGATAGTCATCTATTTGTACTATTATGAATTGTTATGATGGACCTCTGGCGCCCCCCGGTGTCTATTGTGTATATGTGATGTTGTCTTAAAGCGGACCTTCACTCTAAATAAGAGTCTATCTTATATGTTTCCCACACCCTGTACATACAGATTGCTCACATTAAAAATCATCCTACCTGCATCTACTGCATTTTATAAGCCTTTAAACATCCAAGATGGCGGCTTATGGAAGCTGCCATTTTTGCAGGCAGCCTGCAAACAGGAAGTGCCTGCAAACAGGAAGTGACTGTGCTGCTCTGCATTCTGGGACTGCTGACCTTTCCCTGACCCCAGCTCTGCTCTGTCTGAGCAAAGCACAGCTATAACCCGCCCCCCTGTACCTTATCCCACTCTCCTCTCCTCAGTAAGTGTGATGCTTCTGAGTCAAGATGGCGGCGCCCGTATCCTAAATTCCCGAACAGAGTTGCAGCCCAGTGGGGGAAAGTATAATAAATTAGTGACTAAACATGTAAAATATATTAATTTTAGATGCTGAGGAATTGTTTTTTAAGAGTTTGGGCTTTTCATTAAATCATGGTGAAGGTCCGGTTTAAATGTATTGTATTTGATGTTTTTGTAGCCATATGTATCCTTAATAAAATAATTTTTTATTAATAGAGGTTGGTGCCACTCTTTGCATTCTCTTGGCAAGCCCTTGGGGGTGTTTGGGACCCCTATTGTTCATTGGTTTTTAGTCAAACAGAAAGGCATTGTACGACTTGCATGATCCCTGTAGGTACCCGAAACAAAAATCACAATACAAGTGCACAGTAAGTACAGAAGAGCAAAAGCAAGTTGTTAGGTATAGAGCTTACAGGCTGACCACTTGTTGAGACAGACAAGCAACCTCGACGTTTCGGTCAGAAGACCTTCTTCAGAAGGAGCGGTTGCGGATGCACACAGAGTGGGTGCACGGGTATATGCTGAACCCCTCTAATAACACTATTGCTTTCTACTAACTGAGGTTTATTTTGGGTGTGCTTTGACCTATTCCTAACACAGTATTTGGGGGCAAACAGAGAAAGTAAAGTCATTTCAGACTCTTGAAAGTGGACCTTTTGTCCAATAAACACAATAAGAGGCTGATTTATTATTAGCGACATGTAGCGACAGTTGAGCGACTGTAGCGGTATTTTCACAGCGCCCGCTAGTAGTCGCTGTGCTTGGCCGTTGTTCGGTTGTTGACAGCGACTCAGTCGGTGTGGCGTAATGTTGAATACAAGGTTACGAGTCGCTATTTCACAGGTTCTGCGATGTATGGGTGCGCATGATAGCGACTGGTCAGAGCGACCGGCTTCCACCATATTCATCAAAAAATCACGCTCAGAAAATTCCAGCGCTGTGTTTAAACCCCAGAGCGCTGGAGGCGATGTGTTAAAAGTAGTTTTTTAACCCCCAAACCACCATATTTTTGGAAACCAAAAAAAAAAAGTTTTTAAAATAAGTTAGTAATATGAATACATTAATATCAGACCTGTAATATCAATTCTGCACAAATTTTATTTTTTTTTTAATTACCTTAAAAAAATTATCTAAAATGGCAGAAGTGGTCACAGAATTTTTCACATTTATGAAAAAAAAAACAATAATAACAATTAATTATTAATATTTAAAGATTGTTCCATTGAAATGCATTGGAGAGCGCCAGGTAGCGAGAGGTCATACCTGTCGCTGTTCAAGGTCGGACGCTGGCGCTGTGGGCTGAGGCTGGAATAATGATGAATGAGTGGCTATATGGCGCTATCTCAGTCGCTAAGCAGGATCGGCTTGATAAATGTGTGATTGTGGTGGGGAGCCGGCGTTCTCGTGGCGGTGCCCGTCATTACCGGCCGCTCACCAGTCGCTACCTGTCGCTATTCCTTCATAAATAAGGGCCTAAGTTTCACACCAGTCGCTGCCTGGACACTAAACCTCAAAGAACAAAAAGTACAGCCGCTGTGGGTACAAAGCTGAGATGAAGGGAAAGAGAAATTAATATTTAATGATAATAAAAAATCCTTAGCTCGTTATAAAAAGTATTGTTGTTGTTGTGCACATGCCAGAGCCGCTGAGCTTGTCCGTCATCCTTATTGCTGATTAAAACTAATCAAGGAAGCGCCACGGAAGATGATGGCGCTATATAAATTAACAATAATAATAATAATCAACCCGATGTAAGGTAAAGGTTGTCTCAGTGTCTTATCGTTTTCTGTTACAGAAGCGGCCAATGGGAACGTGCCACAGGGCCAGCGCCCGCCCCCTCGTATTAAAAATGTCCAAATCAACAATCAGATCGTGAAGCTGAAATACTGCTACACGTGCAAGATCTTCCGCCCGCCCCGGGCGTCGCACTGCAGCATATGCGACAACTGTGTAGGTGAGTGTCCGCAGACCGTGGGTCGCAACGTATAGATCATTCAGGGGGGAAATGCATCCAAGGCATCCCAGCTCATCCGGGCTGCAGGATAGCTGGCCAGTCAATTAAACATATGATTAAGAGCTCTAATGGCTCGAAACGCGTTACGGGTGCTTGACTAGTCCAGCGGCGTCTGGGTCACTACATTGCTTATCCAAGCTTTATTTGGCTTTTTAAACTGGAACATTAAGTTATATTTTTAAGAGGCTGGACGAGATAGTGATTTTGATGCTTTTGAGGAGGATTGCCTGGGATCTCCCTTTCCATGCCTAAACCGGACCTTCAGCATGATTTCATGAAAAGCCCATATCCTTAAAAAAACGATTCCCCAGCATCTAAAATTAATATATTTTAAGTTTTTTGTCAATTGCTTATTATTCTTTCCTCCGCTGGGCTGCAACTCTGTTCAGGACTCTAGGATACGGGCGCCGCCATCTTGCCTCAGAAGCATCACACATACTGAGGAGAGGAGAGCGGGATAAAGTGCAGGGGGCGGGTTATAGCTGCGCTTTGCACAGACAGAGCAGAGCTGGGGTCAGGAAAAGGTCAGCAATCCCAGAATGCAGAGCGACAGTCAGAAAACACTTCCTGCTTGCATGCTGCCTGAAGCCCCATGAGCCGCCATCTTGTTTAAAGGCTCATAACATGCAGTAGATGCAGGTAGGATGATTTTGTATGTGGGCAATCTGTATGTACAGGGTGTGGGAAACATATAAGATAGGCTCTTATTCAGGGTGAAGGTCCGGATTAATGTGGGCAATCTGTATGTACAGGGTGTGGGAAACATATAAGAGGCTCTTATTCAGGGTGAAGGTCCGGATTAATGTGAGCAATCTGTATGTCCAGGGTGTGGGAAACATATAAGATAGGCTCTTATTCAGGGTGAAGGTCTGAATTAATGTGAGCAATCTGTATGTACAGGGTGTGGGAAACATATATGATAGGCTCTTATTCAGGGTGAAGGTCCGGATTAATGTGGGCAATCTGTATGTACAGGGTGTGGGAAACATATAAGAGGCTCTTATTCAGGGTGAAGGTCCGGATTAATGTGAGCAATCTGTATGTCCAGGGTGTGGGAAACATATAAGATAGGCTCTTATTCAGGGTGAAGGTCTGAATTAATGTGAGCAATCTGTATGTACAGGGTGTGGGAAACATATAAGATAGGCTCTTATTCAGGGTGAAGGTCTGAATTAATGTGAGCAATCTGTATGTACAGGGTGTGGGAAACATATAAGATAGGCTCTTATTCAGAGTGAAGGTCCGGATTAATGTGAGCAATCTGTATGTACAGGGTGTGGGAAACATATAAGATAGGCTCTTATTCAGAGTGAAGGTCCGGATTAATGTGAGCAATCTGTATGTACAGGGTGTGGAAAACATACAAGATAGGCTCTTATTCAGGGTGAAGGTCTCCGCTTTATGGAGGTTGTATGGTGAGCTGGCAAATCTCTGCATTTTTCAGTCAGTTAAGCATAGGTGGTAGTGGTCTCACCCGATTAATATGAAGAAACCAAATGGGTGCGATTTGATTCCAGGGTGTCTCTCTACTGCCCACCCCAAACCGTAAGCTACTACAAATAATAAATACATAGTATAGTATATAAATAGTATAGTTTGCAAATAACGTGGAGGCTGATTCATTAATAGCGCCAGGTAGCGACAGATGAGCGGCTGTAGCGGTATTTTCACAGCGCCCGCTAGTAGTCGCTGTGTTTGGCCGTTGTTCGGCTGTTGATAGCGACTCAGTCGGTGTGCGGTAATGTTGAATACGGGGTTAGGAGTCGCTATTTGACAGGTTCCGCGCTGTATGGGAGCGCATGACAGCGAATGGCCATAGCGAATGGCTCCCAGCATATTCATTAACAAATCACGCTCAAAAAATTCTCGCGCTGTGAAATGCTTGTTTAAACCCCAGAGCGCTGGCGGCGATGGGTTAAAAGTAGTTTTTTAACCCCCAAACAACCATATTTTTAGAAAAAAAAACAAACATGTTTTTCAAAACATTTAGTAATATGAATACATTAATATCAGACCTGTAACATTAATTCTGCACAAATTTTTTTTTCTTTTTTCTACCTTAAAAAAAATATCCAACATTGCAGAAGTGGTCACAGAATTTTTCACATTTAAAAAAAAAAAAAAAAAATTAATAGCAATTAATTATGAATATTTAAACATTGTTCCATTGAAATGCATTGGAGAGCGCCAGGTAGCGAGAGGTCATACCTGTCGCTGTTCAAGGTCGGACGCTGGCGCTGTGGGCTGAGGCTGGAATAATGATGAATGATTCGCTATCTGGCGCTATCTCAGTCGCTAAGCAGGATTGGCTTGATAAATGTGTGATTGCGGAGGGGAGCCGGCGTTCTCGTGGCGGTGAGCGTCATTACCGTTTGCTCACCATTCGCTACCTGGCGCTATCCCTTGTTAAAGCGGTCCTTCACCCTGAATAAGAGTCTATCTTATATGTTTCCCACACCCTGTACATACAGATTGTCCACATTAAAAATCATCCTACCTGCATCTACTGCATGTTATGAGCCTTTAAACATCCAAGATGGCGGCTCATGGAACATCAGGCAGCCTGCAAACAGGAAGTGCCTTCTGACTGTGCCGCTCTGCATTCTGGGATTGCTGACCTTTTCCTGACCCCAGCTCTGCTCTGTCTGAGCAAAGCACAGCTATAACCCACCCCCCTGTACTTTATCCCACTCTCCTCTCCTCAGTAAGTGTGATGCTTCTGAGTCAAGATGGCGGCGCCCGTATCCTAAAGTCCTGAACAGAGTTGCAGCCCAGTGGGGGAAAGAATAATAAGAGGCTGATTCATTAATAGCGCCAGGTAGCGACAGATGAGCGACTGTAGCGTGATTTTTTCAGCGCCAGCCAGTATTCGCTGTGCTTGGCCGGCGTTTGCTTGATGACAGCGACTCAGTCGGTGTGCGGTAATGTTGAATACGGGCTGGGGGGTCGCTGTTTCACAGGTCCAGCGTTGTATGTGAGCGCCTGACAACGAATGGCCAGAGCGAACGGCTAGCTTCATATTCATCAACAAATCACGCTCCGAATGTGCTGTCGCTGTCCATTCCTTGTTTAAACCCCAGAGCGCTGGCGGCGAAGTGTATTAACTAGTTTTTAACCCCTAAACAACCATATTTTTTGAATGTAACATTATACATGTTTTTAGAATCATTTTGTAATATGAATACATTAATCTCAGACCTGTTAGATCAATTCTGCACATATTTTTTTTTTTTTTTTTTTTTTACTTAAAAATAAATCCTAACATTGCAGAAGTGTTCTCCGATTTTTTGACATTAAAAAAAAAAAAAAAAAAATATTACCAATTAATTATGAATAATTATAGATTGCTCCATTGAAATGCATTGGACATCGCCAGGGAGCGACAGCTCATACCTGGCGCTGTGAGGGAATTTGCAGCGGCGCTGTTCGGTCCAGGCGGCTTCATGATGAATGCCGCGCTAGCCGTCGCTCTCGCCGGCGCTAGCCTCATTTTGCTTGATAAATGCGTCATTGTGACCGCCGCCGGGCGTACTTGAGTCGGTAGTCGCCGTTAGCTGTCGCTACCTGGTGCTCGTCAAACACTACCTGGCGCTATCGCTTGATGAATAAGGGCCTTAGTTAGTGACTAAAAACGTAAAATATATTAATTTTAGATGCTGGGGAACCGTTTTTTAAGAGTTTGGGCTTTTCATTAAATCACGCTGAAGGTCCGGTTTAAATAAGGGCCACTGTCTTCTGCTATGGTTCGCTGTTACCGAGCGCCTCAGTTGCTGGCCGGCATTGATGAATTTGATATGTGAGTCGCTATAGCACCAGTACAGGGCAAGCTGAGCAGCAAAGTATAGATTGCTCAATGTGACAGCAATATGGAAGTAAAAAGCTTCTGTCGGAAGTCATAAAACACAGGCCCTGCATCATCGCAGAAGAACATCATAGACAATGGTACACAATAGCACACAAGATATAATCTTGACGCCATGAATAATGCTCATATAGACTATAAGGGGATAATGTTTGTACACTAAAAGAACGGGGGGGCCCACACACCCACCCAACCCTAACACAGAAGCACCACCAAACAGTAATAGCTATACAAAATTAACCAAATTTATTAATACATATAATTACATTATATGTTTCTATTGGAATGTCCTCCTGACCATTCCTACATGAACCCCAAGGGTCTCACCTTCGCACTCCAAAAAATGTAAATAAAACTACAATTCTAAGTCAGTAAACATATTTTATTATACATTGAAGTTTAAAAACAAGTTTAAAAGCATCAGCAATACATAGTGCAATGCCGTAAATATACACAAGGGGGAGCCGGTTGGCCAGATAACCTGAATCTAATCTACCTATGATAGTGACAATCTATGTGCTACATATCCAAATATATTATAATGAGACGCTCGTGCAAAAAATATATGTTACATACATCAATGAATAACTAGCAGGACCACTGAAACCAAGCAGCCCAACAAGGAGTAAAGTGCAAGGTGCAAAGAAAAAACAAACAACAACACAAGATAATTTCAAATGAAACTTACTATACAGGTGGCCAAACTGGCGCCCCACGGCGTAGCCTACGCGTTTCGAGCCGGAGGCTCTTTTTCAAGGCTGTAAGGTGCTGGCAGCTCCATGGCCAGCACCCTTTAAGTACCCCTCGACACCGTCAGTGAATCCTCCCATACGTGGCTCCCAGTACGGCCCCGACGCGCTCCGGCCGGAAGCGCGTCAGGCCGCAACCGGAAGTGCCAGTGCGCTCCAGCCTGGAGCGCAGGGCTTCCGGACATGAATAGTATAGGCTGTGGCAGCCCGCCGGCAAACACCCCATCTCACAGCGCGGTGATGGGCGTCCGTCGGCTAAGGCGTGCACCACAGCCCGGGAGCGCAGTATCGGCGGACTGGCCCGACGGGTAGGTGAGTACTTCCCATAAGTCTCATATGCCAGCAACGTTTAAAAACATCAAAAATTACATTACCAAAATATACCAATCATAATACTATTGTTCACAACATGCAAATAATATAACTTAGATAAGAATTAGGTAGAATCAATACACATGTAAACATCTGGATAATAAAGCTACCTAACACAATCTTATGTGTATCTGTGCATTAACAAGGAGAACGGGCAATTGTAACCAGAATGGCTATATATGACCCATACATTCCATCATGGTGCTATATACCCTTATGCCAGTGAAGCGTTGTATAAGGCCAAAACCACCTAGACTGCTGGGGGACCATACATAGGATTGGGCTCTGTGTACTATAAGTTGGATATATCTGCACAGTGGCACCCATATGCCTGCACCCTCTTCCAGAAGATGGAGCTCGGCCCATGTGCCGTGGTGTTAACCCTTCAACAAATGCCCAGGAGAACAAGGGGGGTCAGTGCCCAATTCCCCTAAATCCCGGGATGTGGGCCTTACTGTAGAAGTTACCTAGATATAACCCCCGGTCCTGCCCAGTAACCCTCCCCTCCCAGAGGGAGGCTCTAATACCGGGCCAGAATGCTGGGTGGCCACCATGACAAACATAAGGTGGCTGGTTAGAAAACCTACCACCCTGATATCAGACGACTGAACACTACAGGCATTAAGTGGGCTACAACAACAATCCGAAACCATGTGAATAGCTCTGTGCAGCTAGCCAGCTCAGGAACAACAAGCAGCAATTCCTTCTTCATACGTATGTGCTTCAAGCTGGATAACATGATTACGGCAACAAAGAATGGGGAGAATCCATGGCATCGAAGGCTCCTTTTTGAAGCTGGGGCAGGTTGTTAATTCCTAAACGGACTAGCCAATATAAAAATGTGAAAATATTGTGAAAATATTATATAACCAAAAACATGACGTGAACCCAAGCACCGTGCTACCATATTACCTGTGTAACAAAAAACGTGCCCAATGAGACCTCAACACCACAGTGCCTCTGTTACCCCAAAACAAAAGGTAATAATATCAAGTGCAGTGACAAAAGTGCACCACCATGTGAACATAAAACTGCAATGTACTTACCTAACATCCCCATGACCACCTAACCACTCTACCTCAACAAACGCAAATACTCACCTGAATTGAAAACTTTATAAACCCAAAAATGGTGAAAAAGACACATCCTCATTTAAGCCCCAAGGGGATTGTGTGTCCAACGCATAAATCCACCTGAGCTCCTTCTGTTGCAGGAGTCTTTTGATGTCCCCCCCTCTCGGGCCCAAGCTGACTCTCTCCAAAGCTGTGACCCTCAGTCCCTCCATGTTGCCCTGATGTTTGTCCAGGACATGAGCTGCCACCGGAGGTATGATCCTCCCCATGTCGCGATTGCGTCTAGCCAACCGTATTGAAGATAAGTGCGCTTGTATCCGAGCCTTTAAGGTATTTTTGGTCTCTCCCACATAGCCTTTTGGGCAACCACAGTTGATTAAATATATAACTCCCACGGTACGACAATTGATGAACTGCTGGATAGGAAATCTTCTCCCCGTCCTGTTGTTTTTGACCTCCCTCGTGTTGTTAATCATATGACAAATGGAACAAGCCCCGCACGGATAACAACCCATGACTCTATTACTCACCTGCCCACTTTCCGGTCCCGAAAAGTGGCTCCTACAAACTCTGTCACGTAAACTTGGTGCCCGTTGGGCCACCATGAGTGGTCCCCTACGTACCCATCTGGCCAATGCGGGGTCACTTTTCAAGATCCCCCAATGTTTCCTGAGTACGCCCCTAAGTTGTGCCCAGTTAGAATTATATTGTGAAATGAATCTCACCTCTCCTCCGTCGTTAGACGTATTCCTAGGTCTCAGTAGTTCATCCCTGGAGGTCTCACTGGCCCTCTTCATTGCCCGTCGCACCACTGGTTTGGGATATCCACGTCTATGGAACCTCTCCTTAAGCGCTACTGACTGTTTGACGAACTCTCTGGAAGAGGAACAATTGCGCTTAAGCCGCAAAAATTGGCCTGTGGGTATCGCTTCCCTAGTTCTTTTCTCATGGAAGCTAGAGAAATGCAACAGGCTGTTGACCGCCGTCGGTTTCCTGTACAGAGTGGTGTCCAGAATGCCCCTCTCATTCAGGGAAATGGTCAAATCCAGAAATTCAACATGGCTGGGGGAGACCTGTGATGTCAGCGCACTGGCACTTCCGGTTGCGGCCTGACGCGCTTCCGGCCGGAGCGCGTCGGGGCCGTACTGGGAGCCACGTATGGGAGGATTCACTGACGGTGTCGAGGGGTACTTAAAGGGTGCTGGCCATGGAGCTGCCAGCACCTTACAGCCTTGAAAAAGAGCCTCCGGCTCGAAACGCGTAGGCTACGCCGTGGGGCGCCAGTTTGGCCACCTGTATAGTAAGTTTCATTTGAAATTATCTTGTGTTGTTGTTTGTTTTTTCTTTGCACCTTGCACTTTACTCCTTGTTGGGCTGCTTGGTTTCAGTGGTCCTGCTAGTTATTCATTGATGTATGTAACATATATTTTTTGCACGAGCGTCTCATTATAATATATTTGGATATGTAGCACATAGATTGTCACTATCATAGGTAGATTAGATTCAGGTTATCTGGCCAACCGGCTCCCCCTTGTGTATATTTACGGCATTGCACTATGTATTGCTGATGCTTTTAAACTTGTTTTTAAACTTCAATGTATAATAAAATATGTTTACTGACTTAGAATTGTAGTTTTATTTACATTTTTTGGAGTGCGAAGGTGAGACCCTTGGGGTTCATGTAGGAATGGTCAGGAGGACATTCCAATAGAAACATATATGGCATGTATGTGCATTAGGACCCCATTTGGGCAGCGCACCCTGGTTTATTGACACTATATGAGTGTGTGCCACCTGCTCATTTTTTATAATTACATTATATACTACAAACTATGACAATGTTAAAACCAATTAAAAGAAACATAAGACAATTAACACCAAGGAGGGGGCACAGCAGAAGGGGGAGGGGGGGAGGGCCAATATGACCCAATGACAACGCTGCTATAACTACCTATATAATAACAAAAGATCCTAAATTGTACTAATAATATACATGATTTAAAAAAAAATCCATAAACCTGTGCTATAAGTGCTTTAACAAAAATCCATTATACTAAATAGTGACCCAATACAATTATAACCCTATCAATGATTTAAACATAATATAAATACTGTGAACACACTACCTCACTAAACCTAATAGAGGACTCACCAGGTGGACATGTGCCAAATACAAAGAAAACTATAGAAAAATCACCATGAATGAAGCAGGCTCAGATGCACAAGCCCCCCTCCTTACCTGCCCTCAGTCCTCACCACCAACGCGTTTCGTGACATCACAGCGTCACTTTGTCAAGGGGTGTGGGGATAATGTTTGTATCGCAGCCTTTACAAAGGAGCCGTGAGCTCCGGAGCGCAAGCTTACCATGCGATCACTACCTAGTACAGCCGCTATGGGTACAAAGCTGAGATGAAGGAATAGAAAAATGAATATTTAATGCGGTTTAAATAAAATCTCATCTTGGTATAAAGTAGTGTTGTAGTGTTGTTGTTGTTGTGCACCTGCCTCTTTACCTCTTATTCATTGGTAACATTTTCCCCGTGGAGGCTGATTCACTACTAACGCCAGGTATCGCCAGATGAGCGTCTGTATAGCGGCACTTAGAGCGACCACTAGTAGACGCTATAAGTGGGTATCGGGCACTGTAAACTAGCGTCACGTGAATGTGATGTATGTTGGGGCGCTCTAACACCAGTACAGCGCTGCAGGGAGCGAGAGGTAGCACCAGCTCAGTGCGTCCAACTCTCAGCGACTCACAACATATTCAACAAAAAAAAACTGCTCACTGAGCGTCGGCGCTCTGGATCTGGGAGGCTGTGTGATTTGAAGTCTGTTTTTGAACACAAATCCACCAGTAACAAAGCGAAAACACATGGAATGACATTGTTATAACAATGGGACATTAACACTTTAGTGCCAGACCTGTAATGACAATTCTGCATAAAAATATAAAAAGTCGAAAAAGTTTCTAAAAGTGTTTGTTTGCAGCCAGGAGACGTCACACAATGATTGGAGCAAAAAAAAAAAAAATTTAAATAGCCAAACCAGCTGTTTATACACAACTAATGAGCGGCCATTGAAATGTATGGGAGAGCGACACTGAGCCTGAGCCTAGAGCCCCGGCGCTATACACTGAGCTGCCTGTAATAATATATGTGACGCTACCTAAGCGCTGTTAGAGTCACTCACCAGATTCGCTTTCATAAATGTGGTTTTGCGGACAGCGCCTGGCGTTCACCAGACGCTACCTGCCACTACGAGGCGCTACCTGGCGCTATCCCTTCTTAAATAAGCCCCATAGATTACACTGGTAAGCCTTACTTACCTTTTTCATAGCCTATGTTCATGCACCTATTTACTTGTTCTGAGGTGACCAACACTGATGACACCCCAAATATTGTACCAAGAAACTATCACCTTGTATCCATTGTTTGGTGTGCAGGATAACTGGCACCTTGACTTACCTCCACGCCAGTTAGTATGAGGATAATTGTGGTCCTACTAACCTCTCCCTCCTGTAAGGCAAAAGCGAGTTGTCCCTGAAGGTAGGTGGTGGTAAGGCTGCTGCAGCTGGTCCTGGTGGATCAAGCCTTGTCCGGGCACCAGGGTGAGTTGCACCCGATGAAGGGAGGTCCAGAAGCTGGCTATTGGACAGCTGGTCCTGGTGGATCAAGCCTTGTCCGGGCACCAGGGTGAGTTGCACCCAATGAAGGGAGGCCCAGATGCTGGCTATTGGACAGCTGGTCCTGGTGGATCAAGCCTTGTCCGGGCACCAGGGTGAGTTGTACCCAATGAAGGGAGGCCCAGATGCTGGCTATTGGACAGCTGGTCCTGGTGGATCAAGCCTTGTCCGGGCACCAGGGTGAGTTGCACCCGATGAAGGGAGGTCCAGAAGCTGGCTATTGGACAGCTGGTCCTGGTGGATCAAGCCTTGTCCGGGCACCAGGGTGAGTTGCACCCGATGAAGGGAGGTCCAGAAGCTGGCTATTGGACAGCTGGTCCTGGTGGATCAAGCCTTGTCCGGGAACCAGGGTGAGTTGCACCCGATGAAGGGAGGCCCAGATGCTGGCTATTGGACAGCTGGTCCTGGTGGATCAAGCCTTGTCCGGGAACCAGGGTGAGTTGCACCCGATGAAGGGAGGCCCAGATGCTGGCTATTGGACAGCTGGTCCTGGTGGATCAAGCCTTGTCCGGGAACCAGGGTGAGTTGCACCCGATGAAGGGAGGCCCAGATGCTGGCTATTAGACAGCTGGTCCTGGTGGATCAAGCCTTGTCCGGGCACCAGGGTGAGTTGCACCCAATGAAGGGAGGTCCAGATGCTGGCAATTGGACAGGAAAGTGCTCATGAAAATAGGTCATGGGAAGACCAAGACAAAGTGCTCAATTGGAGTGTGAAGGATGTGAGCCTGGTCATTGCCCATCTTCTTCATTAAAGTGGACCAAAACCCAGGATTTTGACTATCCTGAGCTTTGGTCCTTTCCCCCGGTGCCCCGCTGCATGAAACCCTCCAGATCGTCTAAGGCAACTCTTCCCCGTCCTACGGCGCATGCACGGCCGCTTGTCCAGACAGCGGGCTCGGGGCCGCTGACATCACGTCGTCTAAGAGCAGTGGCTCCGAGCTCGCTGACGGTCGCATCCTCCGCTTCCCTCTAACAGGGAGCGTGCCCGCACTGGCCATTCACAAATGCCTGACCCTGCTAGAGGGATAGCAGGGATGCAACCGCAGCTTGCGCATGCACCGTTGGACCGGGAAACCAGGTAAGTAAATGGGGCAACCTGGAGCGTTTCACACAGTAGGCCATCCCAATTTTGGATACCCCCGGGGGAGGGAATTGATCGGCCTGGGAATCTTACAGATACTTTAAACCAGAGGAGACCCCCATCCTACTGGCCATTCACAAATGCCTGGCATGGGCATGTGCCCTGCTAAAGGGATCGCAGGGATGCGGCTGCAGCTCGCACATGCACCATTGGATCGGAAAAGAAGGTGAGTTTCCGGCCAACCTGGGGGGTTTCACACAGCGGGGTACCCCAATTCTGGATACCCCAGTGAAGGGAAACCAGCGGCCCTGGAATCTATAAGATGGGTTTTGGTCCTCTTTAAGCCTACGTGACCTTTTTGTTTTGGAGTAAAGGTGACTAACACCAGATTGGTTTCTTTATTTCTTTTCAGAGCGTTTCGACCATCACTGCCCCTGGGTGGGGAACTGCGTCGGGAGGAGGAACTACCGGTACTTCTACCTCTTCATCCTCTCCTTGTCCCTCCTGACAATCTACATTTTCGCCTTCAACATCGTCTATGTCGTCCTCAGTAAGTTTTAAACAAAAAATAGGAGGTGAGAAAAATGTTTCTCACTACTAAGGCCGCGCTGAATTATGGTAATAGAAATTTTAAAAAACAATTAATTCAATACAGTTATAATTTTAACATTAAAGTGGACCAACACCCAGGATTTTCACTATCCTGGGTGTTGGTCCACTTCCGCGGGGCACTGATCGGGGTGCCCCGCTGTGTAAAACCCCCCAGAAAAAATCTTACCTTACCGGCGACGGACAAGCGACGGATAAGCCGCCGCCTCTCGCATTCACAAACGGCCGGCGCGGGTGCGCGCCCCGCTAGAGGGACGTGTGGAAGGCGGCAGCGGCGGCTTATCCGTCGCTGATAAGGTAAGTTTTTAGGGGCTTTCTGGGGGGTTTCACACAGCGGGGCATCCCGATTTCAGAGGCCCTGCGGGGAGGGAGCTGATTGGCCCGGGAATCTTAGAGATTCCCGGGCTGATCAGGGGTAGGTGTTGGTCCACTTTAATACCCAGCGCCAGGAATCATAAAAAAAACGGTGTCCGTCCAGTCTCCTAAGAACAAAATAAAAGTCTATGATAAAAACATAGAAAGACTCTGCTGGGTTAATTTTATTGCTTGCACTGTCCTTTTTCAATAATCAATCGATCAATTACACCACCAGTGCTCAGGAGTCTTCAGTGTCACACCAATGGAGATGCAGTGTCAGCATGTCTTTGGTATTGTCTGGAGAGGGGAGCCAGGGCCGGCGTCTGCACCCGGCAAGGCACCCTCCTGGGGGCCCAGTGACAGGGCCGACATTTGGGGTGTGCAACGGCGCTTGACCGGCGGCAGACTGGGAGGGCACCGCCACAGCTGGTGCTCACATCTCCTCAAATGTCGGGGGTTCCGCACAACGGAGCATCTCAATTTAGATTCCAGGGGAGGAAGTGCTGGGTTTTGTTCTGCTTTTAAGTTGCCCACCCCAGCTGATTTCCTGTCCCTGGAGCATCCCAATCTGTGATACCCTCCTGTGTGACACCCCCTGGGATCACTGGCATACCCACTATGCAAGCAACTCCACCCCTGAGTTTTGGTCCACTTTACAGGGGCAACTCAATAATGTATGTGAAAGAAACCCCCTGGTTTGGCTGTTAACTCAAACTGGGGGGGGGGAGGAAATGGGTATCTGCAACCGCCGCCGGATTGGCTGACAAACGGTTTGAAAATAGAGAGGCGGAATGGGGATTTGGCATATACGTTTTTCGCTGATGCGAGTTACAAGAGTGTATTTGGTAAGCGCAATTAAAAGTTCATGTTTTTTAACCATTATGAGAAGGTGTTAAGCTACTAGGCTGATTCATTACTAACGCCAGGTAGCGACAGATGAGCGTCTGTAGAGCGGATTTCAGAGCAACCGCTAGTAGTCGCTGTGCTCGGCCATGGTTAGTTGTTTCAGAGCGCCTCAGTCGCTGGCCGGCATTGATGAATATGTTGTGTGAGTCGCAGTACTATGCTGTATGGGAGCGAATGGGAGCGCCAGCTCAGTGCGACTGACTCACTCCACATTCATCAAAAAAAAACCTCACACAGCGCCGGCGCTCAAAATTGGGTCGTTGTAGCCCATAGTGTGATTAAAGTTTGTTTTTGAACATGTATCCACTAGTAACAAAGCAAAAGCATATGGAATGACATTGTTATAACTTTGTAACACGAACACTTACTTAATACTTAATACCAGACATGTAAGGACAATTCTGCATAAAAATAATATTAATCCAAAACGTTTTAAAAAATTTCATTTTCAGGATACATGTCAGAAAGATTTGAGTTTTTATTAAAAAGAATTAAAAAAAATGGGATCAGGAAAAGGGCTTATAAGGAATGTCCATAGAAATGTATGAGAGAGCGACAGGTAATACGTTGCGCTCTGCAAGGCTGAACGCCGACGCTGTACGCTGAGCCTACCTAATGAAAAATACAAGAAAAGGCAGTTTGATGCGACAGTCTCAAGAGGAAATAAATTGATATGCGAAGTTTAAAAAAGGAGTCTGGTACGTGCATTTTTATTTGGTGATCGGTGTGACACTAAAGATTCCTGAGCACTGGTGGTGTAATTGATCGATTGATTATTGAAAAAGGACAGTGCAAGCAATATAATTAACCCCGCGGAGTCTTTCTATGTTTTAGCATAGACTATTCTAAGTATACAGCACATCCTGCTCCAGATATAATACTTACACGTGGGTAATCCTCCGCCAGATGGCGCTGTGCACTGCAGACATGCAAAAACAGGCTCCTCCCGGCCCTTCATATACCCAGGGACCTCCCACAAATCCCCAGATTTCTCTGCAGTGCTGAAGTATCACTCTCTCGCAGGTGAGCGGGGCTATTACAGCCTGCGGCCCTGTTGGACTATTTCCACCCGTCCTCCCTGTGATGTGCCTCCCAGCCTGGGCTGCGCTGGTTGGGTGAAGGTAGGCAGCACCATGTGTGCTTATGGAGCCATGCTCCACCGCAGTCCCCCACCAAAGGGTAGGCGGTTAGGCTGATGGTGAGCCTCTAGTGGATGCCCCTCCCGCATTATTGCCCCCGTATAGCGGTGGACCCTGCGTAAAGGGTCGCCATCCTCCCTCGTTTCCCCCAGTAGTTAGGGGGAAAAGAAAGGGGGGGAGGGTATGTGTGTGGCGGTCCCAGTGTACTCTAATGTCACGCTTATGGCCATAGTATTGCCCTTGATTTACATCTGGGTGTCAGAGCCACGCTTCTTGCTCCTTATTATTATTTGGCTGCCGCCATACGTGTGTCCCTAAGACCGGCTGTGTTCCTTTTCTGAATAGTGTGCAGCGCGGACGGCGGCTTCGTATAGACGCTGCGGCGTCTTCCTTTTGCAATGCTTATATTAAGTGATTTTATCCTTGCGCGTTTGACGACTACCTCAGAGCTTCGCGCTCTTCGGGGTGGGCGGGGACTTGGCTTGGCGCGCTCCGCGTCACGGCCAGAGATTGGGCCCGCCCTTCGAGGTTCGCTGGGCGCCATTTTAATGATCTTCGCGCGCGCACGTGGTGGCGGTTCCTCTCCTCCTTGGTCTGTAAGTGCCCTCGTGGACGATTCTTTATTAAATATTTTACCAGCTGCGCATGGCCCTGACACCTCTTATTCCCTTTATGTCTTTCAGACGTCAAGTCTCCGGTGGCTTCTCCCAGCCTCATATATATATATATATATATATATATATATATATATATATATACATATATTTAGCGGGCTTCCCTACTATTCTCCCACATTGATCAGCGGGTCTTGGGGCATCCGGGGTTGCCTATTGCGTAAATCCCTACGGACATATTGTGTCTAGATAATCACCATATGGAGGCATTTCAGAATTATGTGACCGGGGTCCCTCGGGGACAAGACCGGCTGTGTTCAGCATGTGGACAACCCCATGCTGATGCTTACAGAGCACGGGTCTGCGGACCCTGTGCTGGACAAGTACTGGCCCTGCAATCAGGGTTGCCAGTGGCTGCACCTCGGTTTAATACACCTGTCTCCCCGTGCTTAAATCTCACGCCTGATGAGTCGCACTCAAGCGGGGATGACCAGCAAGTCGGCTGATCAGGTTATCTCGAGGTTGGCAGAGCGCTTGGGCCTGGAAAGAAGCGGTCCCTGACGCCTCCGGTTTCACCCCTTCCTACTGAAACTGAGGAATTCGCTGCTCCGTGGTGTTTTGCTCCTTCTGATGAAGGTGAGCTGTTCTCAGACTCCCCTGACTAGGGGCCGAGGAGTCATGATGATACTGGTCCTGGTGCCTGGGGCCTGTGTGACACTGATGAATTGCTGCTAAAAATTTGTGAGGTATTGTCTGTCTCTCCCTCCGGTGAGGTTCCCAGGCCTAGAAGGGAGAGTTTCCATACAGCGACACCGCGCTTGGAATTTCCGGAGCAGGATCATTTCCAGGCTCTCGTACTCAAGGAATGGGAATCCCCTAGTAAACTTCCAGGGGTTCCAGGGGACTAGGATTGGAAATACCCTTTTCCCCCTGATGTGGTTAACTGTTGGTCATCACCTCCCGTGGTGGATGCACCGATCATAGGGGTTCTTAACCCCCCCTTCATTGCATCTCCTTCTTATCGTACCCTTCGGGATGCTGAGGACCGGCACATTGATAGGCTGGCTTCCCATGCCTTTTCTTGTGCAGGGACGGCGCTGTGCCCGGTCTATGCCGCGGCCATCACTGCAGTGGCCGCTAGAACTGTCATCAGAAAGATGATTGACCATCAACCTGAGGAACTTCCCTGGGAGGTGTTTAACGTACTCTCCAGTTGCGATGTATTTGTAAGGTTTATCCTTTTAGCGCTGGATGACACCATTAGGATGTGTGCAAGAACTTCTGCCCTTGTGGTAGCTATACGTCGCTTGCTATGGCTGCGACAGTGGGGTGTTGACGATGCTACAAAATAGACTCTACGCAGAAGGCTGTCTCGGCCTCCTCGGGGCAGGGGCACCCCTCCTCCCCCCTATGTTAGTGTCAAACAGGATCCATGGGTGTGCTTCCAGCTATTTGGTGTAGATTCCTGTCCCAGGATTGGCAGACAACGCCCTGGCCCCTCCAGCAGGACTAAGTCCAAATCTTTCACCAAACCTCCCCAAGCATGATGGGACTCCCTAGCCCTTCTGGGTGAGGGGATGGCCGCAGCACCTTGCTCCTATCAGGAGGCGTCATTCCTCTTTCTGGTGGATTCAGGACGTAGTTTCCTCTGAATGCAGGATAGAGTTGCTGGGCGGTCCCTTCCCGTGATTGTCAGGGTGCCTTTGGTCCCTGTCTCTCTTCAGGTGTTTGTGCAGACCTCGCTCGGCCTGCAGGGTCTGGGGCCTGGGGCTTTTACTTCTACCTTTTTCCACATTTCCTCCAAAAGGATGAGGCAGTCTGGTCCATTCTGGACCTCCATAGGCTCGACAATTTTACATTCACTGGCAGTTTTCTGCATGGTTTCTCGGGGTTGGGCCGCCAGCGTCCTACACCCAGGGGCCTCTTGCCTTTTGACGGGATCTAAGATGCTTTTCATTTCCACTGTGTGTTTATGGACACTGAGGCTCTTACAGATTTGTGTTGGAGGTCCAACACTGTTGGTGTGGCCTTGTTACCTGGCCTCCCAGAGTTCTTGCCAAGGCACTGGCGGGGGTGATGTCTCTGCTGAGACCCAGGGGCATCCGCGTGATGAACTACCCGGTCGTCCTTCCTTGCTTCCCAATCTCTACGTCAGGCCGAGTTGGTTACTCGGCTGGTGGTGTCCTTTGGGAGTCCTTGGTTGGGTGCTCTATCACCTCAATTCCTTTTTTGTTCCAGTATTTGGTATTTCCATTTCTGGGGTTGAATTTAGATTTGGTTCAGGCTAGAACCGTCTTCATTGACATTCATGTGGACAATCTGGTTATATGGGCTCTGTCCCTCATTGCTGTCCCCGTTCTGCGCCAGGCAGGATTGCAGATGGTGGGCCCATTGGTGGCTGCCCAGATTTTTACTCAGTGCCCTTGGGCTCTTCTGCTACTTATATTGTTAAATGCTGGTCAGATTCCAGCTTCACTGGATCTGGGTCTGTGTACCTTCCCCCTTGGTAAGGGTTTTTTTTCTGAGACTCTTGTACTCAAGGAACGAGTCAGGGGGCACCCCTTCTTTGCATTTTTTCCTGTAGATGGATGCCATATCTATCAGGTTTACAGGGAGAGGAGTTTCCTTCTAAAACCCCCTGTGGTTCCGAGGTAGGGCCCTTGGGGGGCCCTTACATCTATTGGATTTTGAAACAGTGAACTTTCGGGGTGGCTCTATATGCTTGGCCTATCCCTCTTCTGGACCTCCTCCTTGAGGGCTCTTGGTCTGTCTGCTGACGGTGACCTGTATTGATTATCTGTGTGGGACTCGGAGCAGGTTGATTCTCCTGGAAGGTATCTATTCCTGATCTGGGCGAGGGACTTCGTTCCCTGCCCGTCGGTGGTATTCGCTCCTATGGATGTCCTTCTGAGACAGGATGTGCTAATCCTTTTGTCTCTTTGAGATCCAACTTGTGTGGTTCTGTTGGGGGCCCGTCACTATCACTAGTTCTCGGCCTTCTTTTCCCTGTCCGAGTATTCCTGACTGTGGTCGTGAGGCTTACTTGAGTTGTGCCTGGACATGCTATGCTTATGTCTTATCTTCATTTACCCTGCTAGATGGGGATCGGTGCAAGTTGCTCTGGAAGGGGGGACCAGTGATTCTGGTGGCCCCTGGGTGGCCCATGGGAGTGTGGTTTGCAGTCGTGGTGCTGAGGACTGCATGTGCTTTCAGGTGTGCTGATCTGCTCACTCAGGGCCTTTTTATGTCACTCCAATTTACAGGTTCTGGTCTAGAATACCTGACGGCTGATTTCTCCAGCTTGATGGAGACAGGCTTACCTTCTTGGTGACTGTGACTATGGGAAGTCTAGGACCAAGCCTTTTCTTCTTCCTCTGTCTATTACAGAGTATGGCATACCCATATTGCTTGGTGTGAGTCTAGGGCTTCCCTGTTGGGCGCTCTCTGTTCTCAGGGTTATAGCCTTGTTGCTGCATGGGTTGGAGTTGGCGTTCCATCTCGATACTCTGAAGGTTCAGGTTCTGCCCTGTCCGCCTTCCTATAGAAGTCTTTTGCTCACTTTTTCCTTTGGCTGGGCTTACTCATGTGCTTTCCCCACGTAATTCTATGATCCTCTTGGGATTGCTTTTTATTCTGTTTGCCTTGTGGGGCGTTCTCTTTGGACCTATTACGGATGCTGTCTGTCTGTTCTTACCTTCCAGTTGTCCTTCTGGGGGCTGTTACTTCAGTCAGACGTGTGCCTGAGCGGGCGGCTCTGTTTAGCTAGCCCTCGTTTATTGATATATACACCATGATGAGGTGGTGTTCCGCTTTACGCCGGTCCTTCTGCCTAAGGTGGTGTCTTGGGCCTATGGATTCAGGTCATTGTCTTTCTTCCGGGCATTATCCCTTGTAACGCTGCAAGAAAGGGGGTTTTCATTCCCTCGACAGGTGTTGGAAGCTTTCCTGGATGGTCTCTTGTCCTTTAGGGGGACTGATGCCCTTTGGGGTTGCGGGCGTTTCCATCCGTATGTGCCTGATCTCATCTGCTTTCAGGGGTTACGAGGCCCTTTGGCCTGGTCTTTACTTGGATGGGTTGTCCCTTCTGGTCCTAAGAAAGGTTTCGGCTTCTGCCAAGACCACTGTTAGCGTTTGGACTGGTTGGGCTGTTTTTCAGGCCTGTTCTTTTACGGGGAAGAATCTTCTCCTTTCTTTACTCTGATTCTATTGGTTCCTTGGGACCTTGGTTGAACGAGTTTACTTGTTTTTTCTGTTTATACCTTCTCCAAGGTTTTTATGAGGTTGACGTTGGAGCCTTTGCTCACGTAGATCTTGGTAGCAAAGTTGCAGGTGACAGTGCATTTAACTGTCTGCTGTGCCTTTTGTGTTGGGGATTCCACCCTACTTTATGGACACTGCTATTGGATGTCCCACGTGTAAGTATTATATCTGGAGCAGGACGTACTGTATGCTTCGAATAATACAATTCTGTGAAATACTCACCTGTAGAATTGGTATTATACGCATACAGCACGTCCTGCTCCACCCCACCCTGGTTTTACATTATTCTGGATCCCCTGTATGGTGATTGTTATCATTGCTATTGTTACCAGTTTGGTGGTTGGTTTCTCCCGGCTTCTTTTTCTCACTGCTTTTCAATGCTGGGGATTTGTGGGAGGTCCCTGGGTATATGAAGGGCCGGGAGGAGCCTGTTTTTGCATGTCTGCAGTGCACAGCGCCATCTGGCGGAGGATTACCCACGTGTAAGTATTATATCTGGAGCAGGACGTGCTGTATGCGTATAATACCAATTCTACAGGTGTGTAATCACAGAATTGTATTTTTATTCTGTCCTCAGTAAGTCGCTGATTTTTTTTTTTACTTTTAAACTTTGCCTGGAGATAATTTTATATTTGATTTGGGAAACTTTTAGAGGACGGCCTTTTTAGGTCCACCTTAGTCTCCAACCTTCCTAGGTTCTTGTAGTTAGAGAGCTAGCCTGGAATGGGTGGGACTTTAAAAGTGGACCAAAACCCATCCTAGAGTCTGAGACTCCAGGGCAGGCATACTCTCTTTTCCCTGGGGCATCCAGATGCGAGTCTTGTAGGCTAGAGAGTTGGCCGGGAATGGATGGGACTTTGTAATCGTTTGTGAACCAAAACCCACCCTGGAGTCTGAGACTCCAGGGCAGGTATACTATCTTCCCCCTGGGCATCCAGATGCGAGTCTTGTAGATTAGGGAGCCAGCCTGGAATGGGTGGGACTTTGTAATTGTTTACAGCTGACCAAAACCCACCCTGGAGTCTGAGACTCCAGGGCAGACATACTCCCTCAGATCGGGGCATCCAGATTCGGGATGCCCCGCTGTGTAAACCCCCCAGGTCACCCGGAAACTCACCTTCTTTCCCCGTCCAGTGGTGCATGCGTGCGAACAGCGGCTGTATCCCCACTATCCCTTTAGCAGGACGCGTGTCCACACCAGGCTTTTGTGAATGGCCGGCGCAGCCCCTGTTAGAGGGTAGCGGGGGATGCGGCAGCCAACGCACTCGGATCCACTCACCTTAGACGAACTCTTCAAGAAGAGGCGGGAGCAGATCCGGGCGCGCTGACTGGACCAGAGGCTGCACATGCGCCGTAGCACAGGGAAGAGGTGAGTGAGAACAGGCGACCTGGGGGGTTTCACACAGCAGGGCATCCTGATTCTGTATGCCCCCAGGGAGGGGTTTTGGTCCACTTTAAAATGGACCAAAACCCAGGATTTTGACTATCCTGGGTTCTGGTCCTTCCCCCCCCGGGGCGCCCCGATCGGGGTAAAACCATCCAGATCCCCCACATCAACTCACCTCACCCCGGTCCTACGGCGCATGCGCGGCCGCTCGTCCAAACAGCGCACTCGGAGTTGCTGAGCTATGGACGTCTAAATCGACGTCTTAGCACAGCGGCACATGCTTCCCTCTAACAGGGAGCGCGCCCTAACCCTGCTAAAGGGATTGCGTGGATGCGTCCGCGGCCCTCACATGCGTCATTGGACCGGGAAGTAAGGTAAGTGTATGGGACGACCTGGGGGGTATTACACAGCGGCGCATCCTTTTGGATGTCCTGCGGGGGGGGGGGGGACACAGATCAGGCTCGGTTTCAGTCCACTTTAAAGCAACGGATAAGTGTGAACAGAGCCTTATAATGAGTGGTCATTCATTGTGTGCCATAAAGAGATTAATATTCTTTACAATTGTCTTTTATATTTACAGATACCTTAAAGATCGGCTTCCTGAACACTTTGAAAGAAAGTCCGGGAACATATCCTTCCACGTACCTTTGTGGCCGTTCTCTATGTGGCCCATAGCCAAAGATGATTGGGGGGGGGGGGGGTCCATTCCCTGGGCCTCAGGGTCTTGCAATAGTCGTCCCTGGTGCCTTCATAGTCATTTGACTTTAAGTCTACTTTAACATTGAATGGAAATATTCTGCTAAACATCTCCCACCGAGTTCTGATTGTTTTCTGATGTGCGGCCAAGTCCGGGACGGGGACCAATAGATTCCGCCCATCACTTTATTTATTTGGCTGCACGACCCCACCGGAGGCCTCGTTCCCATTGGCTGGAATGTTGTTGTCTGGCGGTTGAAGCGCTGTTTGGATAAAACACTTGACTGCGTTTTCACTCGTCTCATCCAATATAACATCTGCTCCTCCTGCACTTCTTCCAAATGACATCAGAGCTGGATAAATGATAAAGTCCAGGCCCATCTACAGCCATTATTCATGTCCAGTTATATATGGACTTAAAGTGGACCAAAAAATAGACCATGGAGCGCAATGTGAGTTTAAAGTGATACAAAACCCAGCATGGCAGGCCCTGGAATCTGAAAGACTTCAGGGCCGGCCGCTGCCCTTCTCCCAGGGCATCCCGAGTCCCCAGTAACTTTAGTTTACCTTTCACAGCACGACTGGCCCTGGAATCTTAAAGACTTTAGGGCCGAACGCTACCCTTTCCCCAGGGCATCCCGATTTAGGATGTGTGAACCCCCCCCCCCCCCCCAGTTCCCCTTCAACTTCAGTTTACCTTTCACAGCATGGCCGGCCCTGGAATCTTAAAGACTTTAGGGCCGGCCGCTACCCTTCTCCCGGGGCATCCCGATTTAGTATGTGTGAAACCCCCCCCAGTTCCCCTTTAACTTTAGTTTACCTTTCACAGGCCGGCCCTGGAATCTTAAAGACTTTAGGGCAGGCCGCTACCCTACTCCCGGGGCATTCCGATTTAGGATGTGTGAAACCCCCAAGTTCCCCGGGAACTTTAGCTTACCTTTCCCTGGGTCAATGGCACATGCCGGGTCTCTCGTCCAATCAGAGCCGTTTGCCATGACAATGTCATTCGGCAAATGGCTCTGATGTTATGCAATGGGAAGCGATAGTTATTCCAAATGATATACAGTAGTCACGGCAAACTGCTATGAATGGAGGAGAGCCCGCACATGCGCCATTGGCATGGGGAAAGGTAAGCTGTTACTAGTGAACTGGGAGGTTACACACAGCGGGGCATTCCCCCCCCCCCCCTTTAACCTCCTAGCCGCGGTGTGCCTGCGCCGCCCATTCAGAAAGGCTGGGCACGCACACGGCTAGAACCATTTTGCCGAATGATATGGTAGGCACGGCAAACGGCTCTGATTGGACGAGAGCCCGCACATGCGCCACTGGCACGGGGATAGGTAAGTTATTACCGGAGAACTGGGTGGTTACACACAGCACAGCATCAAAAATTGGGATACCCCTGAGGCATGGAACAAAACCCGGGATAGTCAATATCCTGTGTTTTGTTCCACTTTAAAGGAACAGGGTGATAAGGAAACGGTGGGCAGACCCCTCTTGCTGTCTACGGTTCAGAGAGATTTCTCTGGTTTTGTTCGGTCTTCCAAAATAATCTAAGGGAGTGAAATATATGCGTAACGAAGGACACAGACGTAACAGTATGTGCTCGATGTTACACGGGAAAGCGCGTTCTGCCGCTCCGCCCAGCGACACTTTATTTTTGTATTGAAGTAAAAAAAACAAAGCACACGTCATCTATTGGGCATCATCATATAAGGAAAAATCTAATTACTGGCTCAGTGATTGGTCATCACAGCCAAAACTGATATTCTTAAGAATGTTAGTGACGCCTAGGGGGCCGGACATAATAAGGTGTTGGCCAGCTCCTCAGCGCCATCTTGTTCACAGTAATGTGTTAATAGCTGCGCGCTTCATTAACTTTATTGCTCTAATTCAGTACAAGCAAAGGAAAGAATCAGCGCAGAGATAAGTGGCTTACTGAGGGTTTATTTCACCTTTATTAGCCACTAAAGCTTACAATGCAAATAGGAATATATTTTAATGGAGAGGGAATGTTGACATATATATATTGATTCTGACCTCCATCCATCGCAAGGGTTTTGTTCCTCTCCAGCCTGTGTGTATCCCCCAGGAATCACAGTGGGATTTGCCATAAAGACTCACCTTTCTGGCAATCCCACGCCGAATGCATGTTTATTGCACTTTGACGTTGTGGCATCCCAAATTGGGATGGGCAAATAAGGAAGTCTTCTAGACTCCAGGTAGGCCGATGTTCCAGGTTGCTGGAGCCTCTGTGCACATGCTCCTCTTTAAAGTGGAACAAAACCTATGATTTTGACTATCCTGGGTTTTGGTCCTTTCCCTGGATCGCTGTTTGAAACCCCCCAGATCGCCCAATCTAACTCACCTCTTCCCGGTCCTACGGCGTATGCGTGGCCGATCGTCCAATCGGTGCGTTTGGAGCCACTGACGTCACGCCGTCTAATGCAAGCAGCTTCGAGCGCGCTGGTGGCCGCATCCCCCACTTCTCCTTAACGGAGCGTGCCGGCCATTTACAAATGCCTGCCGCAGGCTTGCGACCTGCTAGAGTGATATCGGGTTGCAGCCGCGGCTCGCGCATGCGTCGTTGGCCCGGGAAATAAGGTAAGTGTATGGGGTGACCTGGGGGGTTTCACACAGCAGGGCATCCCAATTTTGGATGACCCGGGGGGGGGGGCGATCACGCTCGGTTTTTACCCACTTTAACCTTGTGAAATGTGGCCCCTCAATTGGATGCTGGATTCTGCGTTTCCAATGGAGGCCCAGAAATGCAGAAGATCCTCTGGATCATGTGACTGCCAGCAGCCAATTGCAGGGCAGCATTTTGCCACGGGAGGACCGTGGGAGCTCCCCAGCAATCTGGATACCCTCCTGCCTATGTCACATTGCACTCATTCCCTCATCTATATTACTAACAATGATTATTACTGCTAGTATTGCTATTAATATACTAATAGTAAAAATTACAGTACAATTAGAGTAAAAAATTTAAATATTTTATAATACATAATCTGTTAGTAGTAATCTATTAAAGCGGACCTTCAGCATCATTTAATGAAAAGCCCAAACTCCCACACCCCTCTGGGCTGCAACTCTGTTCAGGACTCTAGGATACGGGCGCCGCCATCTTGCCTCAGAAGCATCACATACTGAGGAGAGGGGTGGAAAGTGCAGGAGGGGGGGGGGTTATAGCTGTGCCTTGCACAGACAGAGCAGAGCTGGGGTCAGGAACAGACAGCAATCCCAGAATGCAGAGCGACAGTCAGAAGATACTTCTTGTTTGCAGGCTGCCTGACACTCCTTGTGCTGCCATCTTGGATGTTTAAAGGCTCAGAAAATTCAGTAGATGCGGGTAGGATGATTTTAGTGTGGGCAATCTGTATGTACAGGGAGGAAACATACAAAATAGGCTCTTATTCAGGGTGAAGGCCCGGATTAATGTGAGCAATCTGTATGTACAGGGGGGAAACATATAAGATAGGCTCTTATTCAGGGTGAAGGTCCGGATTAATGTGGACAATCTGTATGTACAGGGGGGGGGACATACAAGATAGGCTCTTATTCAGGGTGAAGGTCCGGATTAATGTGGGCAATCTGTATGTACAGGGGGGAAACATATAAGATAGGCTCTTATTCAGGGTGAAGGTCCAGATTAATGTGGGCAATCTGTATGTACAGGGGGGGAACGTACAACATAGGCTCTTATTCAGGGTGAGGGTCCAGATTAATGTGGGCAATCTGTATGTACAGGGGGGGAATCATACAAGATAAGCTCTTATTCAGGGTGAAGGTCCGGATTAATGAGGGCAATCTGTATGTACAGGGGGGGAGGAACATACAAGATAGGCTCTTATTCAGGGTGAAGGTCCGGATTAATGTGGGCAATCTGTATGTACAGGGTGTGGGAAACATACAAGATAGGCTCTTATTCAGGGTGAAGGTCCTGATTAATGTGGGCAATCTGTATGTACAGGGGGAGAACATACAAGATAAGCTCTTATTCGGGGTGAAGGTCTGGATTAATGTGGGCAATCTGTATGTACAGGGGGGTGGGGGGACATACAAGATAGGCTCTTATTCAGGGTGAAGGTCCGGATTAATGTGGGCAATCTGTATGTACAGGGGGGGGGGGGACATACAAGATAGGCTCTTATTCAGGGTGAAGGTCTGGATTAATGTGGGCAATCTGTATGTACAGGGTGGGGGAAACATAAGATAGGCTCTTATTCAGGGTAAAAGGTTCGGTTTAATAGTCCTACTGAAAACTATACTATACTTATAAAATATTCTAATAGTTTCTGATGGTTTGTCATTCAGAATGATTTTATTTTCCACATTTTGTCTGAAGAACTAATGTAAGAAACATCCTTAACCCCTTCCTGCACTGTTCTGGAAGTCTTCATCTGCTTCTTCACATTGTGGTCTGTGGTTGGATTAACTGGATTCCATACGTTCCTCGTATCCCTCAACCAGACGACCAATGAAGATGTAAGTAAACATTGTTGTGCCTTTTTATATCCATTTTATGTGGTCGGAGGGTCAGGCCTAAGGGCCCGGAGGTCTTCCTCATTATGCTTAAAGTGGACCAAAACCCACAGCAGTATATTGCCCTAAAATAGCAATTGCTCTCATGGATGATAGATCAGGGGTTCCCAACCGGTGGTACATTAGAGCCTCTTAGGTGGCACTCAACAAAGCTGCAGGATTACCCGTACCATGTCCTGATCTCCTGCCATCTATACTTCAGCATGATTTGCAACATAAATATAAAACTGCCCCATTTTTCCTTTTCCGGTTTTACTAACTGATGCTACAATGAAAAACAAAACCAAACCTTCACCTACCTTGAGTGGATAGGCCGTGCTCCTCGGTTATGGTGCCGCAGCAGGAGGACGTGAGGATGGTAAATTAACAGACAATTCAAAGGAGAAAACTTGGAAAAGAGAGGGAAGGAGGGAAGGGTTAAAGTGAGGAAGGTAATACTGGAATAAAAAATAAGAAATAGGGGGGTAAAAAAAATAAAAATGAAATAATATATATATATATATACATATATTCATTCATATATCTTTCTCTCTCTCTCTCTCTCTATCTATATATATCTATCTTTATATCTGGATTAAACCCTGTACCCTTAGATTGAAAGACTGATGCTCTATAAACTGAGAGGCCGATTCATTAACAGCGCCAGGTAGCGACAGTTGAGCGACTGTAGCGGCATTTTCAGAGCACCCGCTAGTAGTTGCTGTGCTTGGCCGTTGTTCGCTAGTTGATAGCGACTCAGTCGGTTTGCCGTAATGTTGAATATTGGGTGGGGAGTCGCTATTTGACAGGTTCCGCGCTGTATGGGAGCGCATGATAGCGACTGGCCATAGCGACCGGCTCCCAGCATATTCATTAACAAATCACGCTCAAAAAATTCTCGCGCTGTGAAATGCTTGTTTAAACCCCAGAGCGCTGGCGGCGATGTGTTAAAAGTAGTTTTTTAACCCCCAAACAACCATATTTTTGGAAACCCAAAAAAAACAAGTTTTTAAAATAATTTAGTAATATGAATACATTAATATCAGACCTGTAATATCAATTCTGTACAATTTTTTTTTTTTTTTTACCTTAAAAAAATAATCTAACATTGCAGAAGTGGTCACAGAATTTTTCACATTTAAAAAAAAAAAAATAATAAATTATGAATATTTAAAGATTGTTCCATTGAAATGCATTGGAGAGCGCCAGGTAGCGAGAGGTCATACCTGTCGCTGTTCAAGATCGGACGCTGGCGCTGTGGGCTGAGGCTGGAATAATGATGAATGAGTCGCTATATGGCGCTATCTCAGTCGCTAAGCAGGATTGGCTTGATAAATGTGTGATTGTGGTGGGGAGCCGGCGTTCTCGTGGCGGGGCCCGTCATTAACGGCCGCTCACCAGTCGCTACCTGTCGCTATCCCTTGTTAAATAAGGGCCTGAGTTACCAAGATGGCTTCCTCTGCTGATGCATCTCTGGCAGCGTGCGCACCCCCGCCCCAGTATATTTGAATGCGTATACTCCCCATTGAAGTTACAGAGAGACATTTGCCATGACTGTTATCCGGCAAACGTCTCTCTGTAACTTCAATGGGGAGCATGCACAAGTGCCCTGTGATGTTTCACACAGCGGGGCATCCTGATTCGGCACGCCCCAGGGGAAAGCCAGCAGCCGGCCCTGGAATATTTTGGAATGGGTTTTGCTCCGCTGTAAAGGAGTTTCATAAGCCTTCAGAGTCCCGTCAGGACCAGGTTACGTCTTATTTTTTTTTCGGAGATCCTCCTTAGTTATGATGAGTCAACTGCAGCGGTGACGAGAAGCCGATCTAGGCTGTTACGGTTTTATGATGATGACGAGGAGCGCTAGAAATATACGGGCAATCGGGTCATGTTACAGATTTGCTGAGGTCATCTTATGTTGGGAATTGAGATGTCATCAAACCCTGAGCCATACGTTTGCCCCAATTTCTCTTCCCAACTGAAGAACACTCGGAAAAGTGAAATGGAGGCCTGATATGGTCCTGTCTACAGGGCGGTGATGGGTTGGTTAAAAATAGACTCTACATACACTTTAAAGTGGAACAAAACCCAGATTTGTTTACTTTCCCGGGTTTCGTTCCACTACCCTGATTCGGGATGCCGCACTGTGTGAATCCCCCCAAATCACCCGATCTGATTAGCTCTGCCCCCTGGTAAACGGCACATGCGCGGGCTCCCGTCCGATCAGAGGCGCTTGCTGTGATGATGTAGACCGCGCACCCCTACCCCATTTTGGTATGCCGCGCTGTGTGAAACCCCCCAGGTCACCGGTATTCACTTACATTTCACCAGTCCTCTCTATATATATTTATATCTATATCATATATCTTTCTCCCTCTCTCTCTCTATAATATATATATATATATATATATATATATATATTATATCAAATATCGTTTTCTCTCTCTCTCTCTCTATATATATATATATATATATATATATATATATATACATACAACCTGAAAAAATGGACAGCACCAGTCTCTCACAAAGGAGACAGAAAGTCCATTAAATGTCGCAGCTCCTGCCCGCTGCTTCCTCAGGGCGACTGAGGAAGCAGCGGGCAGGCGCTGCGACACGCGTTGGCGGGCATCTCTACGGGGGGAGGCCCAGTTGGTCTGTATGTATTTGCATTTGTTATATGTCTCTTCTTACCAATCCTGGCTGGTCCTTTTATTCCTTTGATACTGGTTTAGCTGATTTTTTGTGTGAAACCCCCCAGGTCACCGGTATTCACTTACATTTCACCAGTCCCAACTGCACATGCCCGGGGTCTTCTCCAATCTAAATGTGATAGCTTTCATTCAGGAGTGAGAGCGTCCGCAACGCCAGCGTCAGCCCTGGGTTTTGTTCTTCTTTAAACGTGGAGGAAAAAATCCTATGTCCATGCATGCAATGGCTTTATATGCATAAAATAGACATGCACTTTTTTTATTATTCTTATTTTTAACCCCATCTTTATACCTGTTTAATTTTTCTTACAGATAAAAGGATCTTGGACCGGCAAGAACAGAGTTCAGAACCCCTACAGCCACGGGAACATCATAAAGAACTGCTGCGAGGTGTTGTGCGGCCCCGTCCAGCCGAGGTGCAGTGCCGCTTATTGTCCTTTTGCTAATACAATTTGCACTTATAAAGCAGACCCAAAGTCCTAAAAGACTAGGGCCGTTTACATCTCCCTCACCCGAGGCATCTTTATTTGGGACGCCCTACTGGTTTGATGTCTGAAATCGGCCATTAATGTGTAACAAAAGCCACTGGGGGTGCCCCCTGCGGTTGCTTGCTTTACCAGGGCTCCCATGGCACCTGCCTGCGGTGGGATCCTTTTTGAAAATAGAACAACCAACTTAAAGCGGACCAAAACCCACATTTTTAACTAGCATCCCCTGAATTGCTCCCTCCAATTTTGCCAATATTTACTGCTCCTGCTTCACTCTAATCCCAGATAATGGCGCCTGTTTTAGCTGTAAAGCTCCGCCTCCTCCATTCATTGCCATTGTTATGTGAGGCAATGATGTCATAGCCACACCTATGCAATGACTGATCACCTGCCATTTTACAGAGAGGGACAGCAAAACAGTGTTCCAGGATGATTCGAAAAACAAAAATATCCATTTGTAGTTCTACACCTTAAGAAGTGAAATACATTTGGCCATAGCCCCTGTTGATATTCCCAAGTTCGGTGGGTTTTGGTCCGCTTTAATGATAATATTATTCACTCTGTTAGTGAATGCTGGAGCCTCATTTCAATAGAAGTGATTGGCACTGGCAGCAGGAGAGCACGTTCATTGCAGGCATGGATACTCTTATATTATGCAGAATTTGTCAGTTGTTGGGGGAACTTTCATCAGGACCAAAACTTTGAAACTGGCCCACTCTAAATGATCTAATTAATTGGGAAAAGGAGTGTCATGAAAGCTGGGAGATGGCCTGCAATGAGGTAGGTCCTAAAAGGGCTTGATGATTGGACGCTGCAGATGATTTCTGAGTAGGGTATCCACCTGGCGGCGCTCTAGCATTCCCGGCGGGTTTTGGTCCGCTGTAAAGGAGCTTCATAAGCTCTCAGGGCCCCGGCAGAACCAGGTTTCGTCTTTCGTTTTTTTTTTTTGGGAGATCCTCTATGGTCATGATGAGTCAACTGCAGCGGCGACGAGAAGCCTTGTGACCCGATCTAGGCCGTTACTGTTTTATGATGATGATGACGACGACAAGCAATCGGGTCATGTTACAGATTTGCTAAGGTTATACCTTTGCCTCGATTCCTCCTCCCGGCTGAAGAACACTCTGAAAAGTGAAACCTTTGAATGGAGGCCCGATACGGTCCTGTCTACAGTGGGTTGGTTAAAAATAGACTCGATGTGCACTTTAAAGTGGAACAAAACCCAGGTTTGTTTACTTTCCTGAGTTTTTTTCCCGCCTGGGGGCGCTCTAGCCATCCGCCTGGCTGCGCTCCAGCCAAAAGAATGCAGTCAAAATACAGTGGCATGCATTGAATGGCCAAGTCAAGCGTTGAGATGGCCTGCGATTGGGTAACTCCTAAGGGGAGAACCATGATATATTCGCGCATAACAGTCTTGATGCCTGGACGTTGCAGATAATTGCTTTAGAGCAGGGTTTCTCAACCAGTGTTACTAGTACCACTGGTGGGCTAAAGCCTATCCCCGGGGGGGGGGGGGGGTAACTGAAGCCTATCCCCGGGGGGGGGGGGGGGGGGGTTACTGAAGCCTATCCCATGGGGGGGGTAATGAAGCCTATCCCCTGGGGGGGGTAACTGAAGCCTATCCCCTGGGGGGGGTAATGAAGCCTATCCCCTGGTGGTGGTGGTGTTCGGTCCATCCCTTTGGTGGCGCTCGGTCCATCCATTTGGTGGCGCTCGGTCCATCCATTTGGCGCTCATTCCATCCCTTTGGTGGCGCTCAGCCCATCCCTTTGGTGGCGCTCAGTTCATCCCTTTGGTGGCACTCAGTCCATCCCTTTGGTGGCGCTCAGTCCATCCCTTTGGTGGCGCTCAGTTCATCCCTTTGGTGGCGTTCGGTCCATCCCTTTGGTGGCGCTCAGTCCATCCCTTTGGTGGCGTTCGGTCCATCCCTTTGGTGGCGTTCGGTCCATCCCTTTGGTGGCGCTCAGTCCATCCCTTTGGTGGCGCTCAGTCCATCCCTTTGGTGGCGCTCAGTTCATCCCTTTGGTGGCGCTCGGTCCATCCCTTTGGTGGTGCTCGGTCCATCCCTTTGGTGGCTCTCAGTCCATCTATTTGGTGGCGCTCGGTCCATCCCTTTGGTGGCTCTCAGTCCATCTATTTGGTGGCGCTCGGTCCATTCCTTTGGTGGCGCTCAGTCCATCCCTTTGGTGGCGCTCAACCCATCCTTTGGTGGCGCTCAGCCCATCCTTTTGGTGGCGCTCAGCCCTACTATTAGTAATAGCATAGCTGGCAAGCGAGCTCTGCAGTTGGGCCGCATGCAGTACATACATTAGACATTTTTTTTTATTAAAGCGGACCCCCACTCTGCTGGGCTGTTTTATTAAGTGTTACGTGAGATATTTGGAAAATGGCCAGTGGTGCTCCTATCCCCTGAGGGTGCTGAGGCCTATCCCCTGAGGGTGCTGAGGCCTATCCCCTGATGGTGCTGAGGCCTATCCCCTGGAGGGTAACTGAAGCCTATCCCCTGGAGGGTAACTGAAGCCTATCTCCTGGAAGGTAACTGAAGCTTATCTCCTGGAAGGTAACTGAAGCCTATCTCCTGGAAGGTAACTGAAGCCTATCTCCTGGAGGGTAACTGAAGCCTATCTCCTGGAGGGTAACTGAAGCCTATCTCCTGGAAGGTAACTGAAGCCTATCTCCTGGAAGGTAACTGAAGCCTATCTCCTGGAGGGTAACTGAAGCCTATCCCCTGGAGGGTAACTGAAGCCTATCCCCTGGAGGGTAACTGAAGCCTATCCCCTGGAGGGTAACTGAAGCCCATCCCCTGGAGGGTAACTGAAGCCTATCCCCTGGAGGGTAACTGAAGCCTATCCCCTGGAGGGTAACTGAAGCCTATCCCCTGGAGGGTAACTGCAGCCTATCCCCTGGAGGGTAACTGCAGCCTATCCCCTGGAGGGTAACTGCAGCCTATCCCCTGGAGGGTAACTGCAGCCTATCCCCTGGAGGGTAACTGCAGCCTATCCCCTGGAGGGTAACTGCAGCCTATCCCCTGGAGGGTAACTGAAGCCTATCCCCTGGAGGGTAACTGAAGCCTATCCCCTGGAGGGTAACTGAAGCCTATCCCCTGGAGGGTAACTGAAGCCTATCCCCTGGAGGGTAACTGAAGCCTATCCCCTGGAGGGTAACTGAAGCCTATCCCCTGGAGGGTAACTGAAGCCTATCCATTTGGTGGCGCTAAAACCTATCCATTTGGTGGCGTTGAAGCCTATTCCCTGAGGGGGCTGAGAGCTCTGCAGTTGGGCCGCATGCAGTACATACATTAGACTTTTTTTTTTTTCATTAAAGCTGACCTCAACTCTGCTGGGCTGTTGTATTGATTGTTACGTGAGTTATTTGGAAAATGGCCAGTGGTACTCCATGAAAAGAAAAATGCTGAGAAACCCAGCTCCTATTAAAAGAAGGTCCCACCCAGCCCACATCAGACCCTTCCAGAATGACAACCGCAGCAGCAGTTTAAATCTGGCCGTGACTTTGTGGCACGGATCCTGGTTGCGGTTGCTGAGCGCTGTCCATTGGCTTGGAAACGTTTGCGGCTCTAGACTCGCTGGCGCCTGGACTTTCCATATAGATTTTTATATAAATTGATTGTATCGGCTCCGTAGTGCTGACCTTTTGTTTCTCCCCCTGGATGGATCTTCTCTCTGCGTTTCACTGCTACTAAATCTCCTCCGCTCCAGACTCTGGATTGCGTCCAGTTTTGCTTTCCATAGATACAGAGATGCCTCTATCTGTACCGGGAGCTTTAAAGTGGACCAAAACCCGGGATTTTGACTATCCTGGGTCTTGGTCCTTTACCCCGCTGTATGAAACTCCCAGATCGCCAAGCACAGCTCGCCTCTTCCCGGTCCTACGGCACATGTGCGGCCGGCCGGCCAATCAGCGCGTTCGGA
The DNA here is from genome assembly GCA_027917425.1 of Gastrophryne carolinensis. Taxonomy (NCBI): domain Eukaryota; kingdom Metazoa; phylum Chordata; class Amphibia; order Anura; family Microhylidae; genus Gastrophryne; species Gastrophryne carolinensis. The sequence goes on from CM051235.1 coordinate 9,218,262, forward strand.
GCTGCTGACGTCTAAGGCCAGTGGCTCTGAGCGTGCTGGCGGCCGCATCCCCCGCTTCCCTTTTAACAGGGAGAGTGCCCACACCGGCCTTTCACAAATGCCTGACGCGGGCACGCGCCCTGATAGAGGGATAACGGCGATGTGGGATGCGTATGTGTCATTGGACCAAGAAGCAAGGTCAGTGTAACGGGGCGACCTGGAGGGTTTCACACAGCGGGACATCCCGATTTTGGATGCCCCAGGGGGAGGGAATCGATCTCACTGCACTGGGTTTTGGGCCACTTTAACCGCCTAAAAGTCCCTCATCTGCCTAATTAAGCAGCGACCGTTCCAGGCAGAGGTCAACCAAGCATTCTGCTGGCCCTTTAAAGAGGACCAAAACCCACCCTGGAGTCTATAAGACTCCAGGGCAGACATACTCTCTCCCACTGGGGCACCCTGATTGTGGGTGCCCTGCTGTGTAAAACCCCCCAGGTCACCCAAAACTCTCCTTATTCCCTGGTCCAACGGCACATGCGCGAGCTGCATGCTTAATCCATCCCTTTGGTGGCGCTCAGGCCCATCCTTTTGGTGGCGCTCAGCCCTACCATTAGTAATAGCATAGCTGGCAAGCGAGCTCTGCAGTTGGGTCGCATGCAGTACATACATTAGACATTTTTTTTATTAAAGCGGACCCCCACTCTGCTGGGCTGTTGTATTAAGTGTTACGTGAGATATTTGGAAAATGGCCAGTGGTGCTCCTATCCCCTGAGGGTGCTGAGGCCTATCCCCTGAGGGTGCTGAGGCCTATCCCCTGAGGGTGCTGAGGCTTATCCCCTGAGGGTGCTGAGGCCTATCCCCTGAGGATGCTGAGGCCTATCCCCTGAGGGTGCTGAGGCCTATCCCCTGAGGGTGCTGAGGCCTATCCCCTAAGGGTGCTGAGGCCTATCCCCTGAGGGTGCTGAGGCCTATCCCCTGAGGGTGCTGAGGCCTATCCCCTGAGGGTGCTGAGGCCTATCCCCTGAGGATGCTGAGGCCTATCCCCTGAGGATGCTGAGGCCTATCCCCTGGAGGGTGCTGAGGCCTATCCCCTGAGGGTGCTGAGGCCTATCCCCTGAGGGTGCTGAGGCCTATCCCCTGAGGTTGCTGAGGCCTATCCCCTGGAGGGTAGCTGAAGCCTATCCCCTGAGGGTGCTGAGGCCTATCCCCTGAGGGTGCTGAGGCCTATCCCCTGGAGGGTAGCTGAAGCCTATCCCCTGATGGTGCTGAGGCCTATCCACTGAGGGTGCTGAGGCCTATCCCCTGAGGGTGCTGAGACCTATCCCCTGGAGGGTAGCTGAAGCCTATCCCCTGAGGGTGCTGAGGCCTATCCCCTGAGGGTGCTGAGGCCTATCCACTGAGGGTGCTGAAGCCTATCCCCTGATGGTGCTGAGGCCTATCCACTGAGGGTGCTGAGGCCTATCCCCTGAGGGTGCTGAGGCCTATCCCCTGGAGGGTAGCTGAAGCCTATCCCCTGGAGGGTAGCTGAAGCCTATCCCCTGATGGTGCTGAGGCCTACGGCACATGCGCGAGCTGCATGCTATCCCTCTAGCAGGGCTCAAGCCCGCACCAGGCATTTGTGAATGGCTGACGCAGTCACGCTCCCTGTTAGAGGGAAGCGGGGGATGCGCCCACCAGCGCGCTCGGATCCGCTCATATGAGACAAGCTCCTGGACGAAGGGGCGCTAATTGGACGAGCGGCCACACATGCGTTGTAGGATCGGGAAGAGGTGAGTTTGTTTGGACGACCTGGGGGATTTTACACAGCAGGGCATCCCCGATTGGGGGAGGGGTCAAGGACCAAAACCCAGGATAGTCAAAATCCTGGGTTTTGGTCCACTTTAAGTCTTCTGAAAATCTAGTAGATCTTTCTCTTTGCAGCTGCAGCCCACTCCGGCACCAATCTTGCCTACTGCTGTTTCTTGTCCCCTTTTAAAGTGGACCAAAACCCATGGCGATCGGCCTGAGAATCTATAAAATTCCCGGGATGATCGATTCCCTTCCCCCCAGGGCAACCAAAACCTAAGGATCCAATTTGGACAAATTTTATTGTTTGAGGATTTTCGATAAAAACAAAGAGTGTTTTAAACAAATCTTAGAGGTGTGGTGGGTTTGCTGGGTCCAAATGTAGTGCCCGGGAGAGGCCTAATCTCGGAATTCTCTGTGTGAGAACTTAATTAGTACAGTCTGGAGGAAAGAAGGGAGAGGGGGGACATGATGGAGACCTTTATATATGTGACAGGAGGGAATAAGGTTCAGGAGGGAAGTGTTTTTAAGAAGAAACTTAATGATAGAACAAGGGGCCCAACCTGAAGCTACTCAGAGCGAAGATCAGGAGCAATGTTAGAAAATATTATGTTACAGAAAGAGTAGTAGATGTCAGGAACAAACTTCCAGCAGAGGTAGTTGAAAAATAGACAGTAAGTGAATGAGCACATGCCTGGGATAAGCATCCATCTATCCTAAGATACAGAGAACGTACAGTATATTCAAAAGGGCCGACTAGATGGACCCTATGGTCTCCTTCTGCCGTCACCCTTCTATTATTATTATTGTTTATTTATATAGCGCCATCAACTTCCGTAGCGCTTTACAAGTTAAATATGTTTCTGTTACTATATTGTGGGGGGAGGGGGACTAAGAAGGTCCTCTTGTAAATTGTATCTATTAACCAGGGGTCCCCTTGATGATAAATACTCACCCCCTTTCCTGTCTGTCTGCAGTGTGCTGGATCGGAGAGGGATTCTTCCGGAGTCCGCATGTCTTCCAGGACAACCTGAGCAAGAAACCAGCACCAGGCCACAAGATTCTGTAAGTACTCAATCAAGTATTGCAACAAAATGCCGGAAGAGTCGCTGATTGGCATTCGTTATTGGCCTGGCCGCGGATCAATGGTCGTCTCTGTACACAGACGTATCTGGTGTACGGATTCACCCATTGGTGTCAATGGGAGCGCTAAGAACTGAGGCCACGCCCTCCCGTCATGCTATGCTTCTCATAAGGGTGCTGGGGGTGTTCGCTAAGTGGCACGGGAGCGGGTGGAAGGTAAGAGGTTAGTTTTGTGTACGACGGCAGCGTGATCTGCAGGCCTGAATGGGAAAATTGCTTTCTTGAAAGTGGACCAAAACCCAGGATTTTGACTATCCTGGCTTTTGGTCCTTACACCCGGGGTGCCCTAATCGGGGGTGCCCCTCTGTGTGAAACCCCCCAGGTCGCCGAGACCAACTCATCTCTTCCAGGTCCAACGGCGTGTCTAAGAGCAGCGGCACTGAGAGCCCTAACGGCCGCATCCTCTGCTTCTCTCTAACAGGGAGTGTGCCCGCGCCAGTCATTCACAAATGCCTGGTGCGGGCATGCGCCCTTCTAGAGGGATAGCGTGATGCGGCAACTGCTCTTAGACGCTCCGTGGGACCGGGAAACGAGGTAAGTGAATGGGGCGACCTGGGGGGGTTTCACACAGTGGGGCATCCCAATTTTGGATGCCCAGAGGGGAATTGATCGGCCCAGGATCGTTTTATATTCCCGGGCCAATCGGCGTGGGTTTTGAGCCACTTTAACTTTAAAAGGGCAACAGCACCTGGGATTTTTCCCCTTCAGAGGGGCATCCCGCTTATAGATCCCCCATAAAAACTTGCCTTTCAGTGCCCCCTCATCGCATGTGCGAGTCGCTGGCCAATCCGTGCTCCATTTTTACCTTACTTGCCAGCTCTAGGAGAGCTAAATGAAGCGGGTGCCGCTGGCCGCACCCCCGCTCCTCCATGTGCACGCACCCAGCCATTCAGAAAAGCCTGGAGCGGATATGCGCCACAGCTCTATATAGCGAGGATGGAAACATTGGAGTATACTGGGCAATATTGGGGGATTCACTTTGCACGTATCCCAAATTGGGATGCTCCTGGGAGGCCGGTGTTCCTCTTTAAAGAGGAGCAACACCCTCCTCCAGTCTATAAGACTCTTGTGATGGTGGGGGGGGGGGGGGGGGGGGTCTACGTCTTTACAGTTTCTTATTCCCTGAGCCCGAGGCTGATTCCCCAGCACAGCTCAAGCTAAGTGCTAGAGAGCACAATTATTTTTAAACTGATACATGTTTTTTAAAAATAATTGTGGTATCATATGTTAAACTGATACTGCAGAAAAGTCCCCACGGTGAGCTGCCACGCCCCCTCCATTTGTTGCAATTGAGGGGGCGTGGCAACTCACCGTGACTGATGGCAGGGGCATGGCCATGGCTGATGGACTCGGGAAGAGACCGCACGAAGAACGAGAGAAGCGCTGTGGTCGACTGAGCAGCATCTGATGTGAATCGAACAATGAGATCCTGCAGTCTATGTGGGACTTAAAGCAGACCAACAGTCAAATATAAATTTAACCAGACCAACGCAACAAACAGTGCTTATATGCATCCCTCCCCAGGGAAATTCAGATTTCTGCACATAAAAAATAATTTCACTTTTTCTAACGCCTGCTGGGGTAAATTTATAAAACAAGATGGCCACTTATGGGCTTGCAGGCCACCTGCAAGCAGGAAGTCGTGCTGGGCCTAACTGTTACTGTGCGTTTCAGTTATGTCAGTTGGGAAAGGAAGCTCCAAAATAGTAAGATTAATGTTCTAGCCAAGGATGGGAGGCTGCCTCAGCGTAGCAGGCAGTCTAGGCCCTTTCGGGGGTCCTCTGCCCCCTCCCTTCCTTTCGCATTCCCAGAGGGGGCCATGGCTCCCCCCCATCCGGGTGGGGGGGACGGCTTTGGCTCTTTGCTCACGTCTGGAGGCTTCATGTCTCAGACCGGTGGATTAAGGAGGTGGTGTCCTCCAGTTACAAGATAGAGTTTGCAGCCTGCCCCCCCCCCCCCCCCCCCCCCCAAGATACATCAGATCTCGGATGTCTTTAAACCCCCTGTCCGCTCAGGGATTGCTTCTGGCTTCATCAAGAAAGAGGTCAGGGGTAATATTCCAATCTTTTCACGGTCCCAAAAAGGACGGCTCTCTGAGGCCCATTCTGGATCTGAAGGTCCTTAACAAATTTGTCAGATTCAGGTCATCAGAGATTTCTAAGGTTCGAGCTACAGGATCAGCATTACCAGTTTGTGGCTCTACCCTTCGGTATCACCTCGGCACCTCGGGTGTCCACCAAGGTGCTGGCGGGAGCGATGGCTCTGCTAAGGAACCAGGGCATCCGCATCATTTCTTACCTGGACGACATCCTGATTGTGGCCGAGTCTTTTCCTCAGGCCGAGCGGGACACTCAAATGGTGACATCCACTTTGGAGTCTTTCGGCTGGGTGATCAACTATCCCAAGTCTTCTCTGTCCCCGTCATTGGTGAGGACCTTTCTGGGCATGACTCTGGATGCCTCTCAGGTCAAGGTTTTCCTTCCTCAGCAGAAGGTGAAGGGTCTTCAGCTGCAGGCTCAGTCTCTGCTGTCGTGTCCTCATCCCTCCATCCATCAGGGGATGCAGTTGGTGGGCCTGATGGTGTCCTGCTCCGAGGCAGTCCCCTTTGCTCAGTTTCACATGAGACCTCTTCAGTTGCACCTCTTGTCAGTTTGGGATTGGGACCCTGTGTCCCTGGATCAGGAATTTGTTCTGTCTCCCCTGGCCAGACAGTCTCTCTCGTGGTGGCTGGACTCAAGGAACCTTCTGGGGGGCAGGTCCTTCCTGCCCCTGTGCCGGGAAACGGTCACCACGGATGCCAGCCTGACCGGCTGGGGAGGCTTCTGGAAGTCCCTGAGGTTCCAGGGTCGGTGGGGCCCACAAGAGGCCCATGCTTCCATCAACGTCCTGGAATTGAGGGCGATCATATTGGTTCTTTCTTGCCTATCCACTCACCTCCGGGGTCGGGCTCTTCAGATTTGCTCAGACAACCAGACGACGGTTGCCTACATCAACCATCAGGGAGGGACTCGGAGCAAGCGAGCCTTCAAGTGTCCCTGATTCTGTCTTGGGCAGAACAGCATGTTCCCTGCATCTCAGCGGTCTACATCCCAGGAGTGGAGAACCAGGTGGTGGACTCCCTGAGCAGGGGGACGTCTCGTTTGGGGGAGTGGTCTCTCAACAACCAGGTGTTTCTCTCCCTCTGTCACCGCTGGGGTCAGCCGGACGTGGACCTGTTTGCGTCCCGTCACAATCACAAACTTCCCAGATTTGTCTCTCTGTCTCAGGATCCTCTGGCCTTCGCTACGGATTCCTTGGCAATACCTTGGACGGAGTTTCAGCTATGTGTTCCCTCCGTTTCCTCTCCTGGGCAGGGTCATGCGCAAGATAGCCCAGAAGCGGATACCAGGCCCCTTGTTGGCCAAGAAGAATTTGGTTCGCAGACGTCGTGCGGTTAGCAGTAGACCAGCACGTCTTGCACCAGGAACCAGATCTTCTCACCCAGGGGCAGCTAAGCCATCCCAATTTACAAACTCTGGCTTTAACGACTTGGCTGCTGAAACCTCCATATTGATGGAAAAGGGGTTGCCTGCTTCTGTTGTTGATACCACGATTCGGGCTATGAAGAAGTCCTCGTCCTTTATCTATTACAGGGTCTGGCATGCTTACATTGCCTGGTGTGAGTCCAAGTCTCTTCCCTGTCGGGTGTTTTCTATTCCCAGGATTCTGGAATTCTTGCAACATGGTTTGGATCAGGTCCTTCAACTTAGTACCCTAAAAGGCCATGTTTCAGCTCTGGCAATTTTTTTCCAAAAATCTTTTGCCAATCACTGGTTGGTTAAAACCTTTTTCCAGGGTGTTTCTCATGTGCGTCCACCCTGTAAGCCTTTGCTACCAGTCTGGGATTTGAATCTGGTGTTGTCTGCTCTGCAAGGGCTCCCTTTGAGCCTATCCGTGAAGCTACCTTGTCTATTCTGACTCTTAAGGTAGCCTTCTTGGTGGCTATCACTTCTGTAAGGCGAGTTTCTGAGCTAGCGGCACTTTCGATCAAACCTCCTTATTTTGAGAGACATCAGGATAAGGTGGTGTTCCGGCTTAAGCCTGATTTCCTGCCAAAGGTTGTGTCTGCCTTTCATCTTAATCAGGACATTGTCTTGCCTTCATTGTGTCCTAACCCTGCTAATTCCAAGGAGCGGACACTGCATTCCCTGGATGTGGTCAGGGCTCTGAGGTTTTATTTGGTCACCACTTTCAGGAAGTCTGATGCTCTTTTTGTTCTCACTTCTGGACCTAGAAAGGGTTTGCCTCCGGCTAAATCCACTATCAGCAAGTGGATCCGTCAGGCGGTGGTTCAAGCCTATTCTGCTAAGGGGAAGGAACCTCCCTTTAGGATTACTGCTCATTCCACTCGTGCTATTGGTGCCTCTTGGGCTTTTCAGCACCAAGCTTCTGTTGAACAAGTTTGTAAGGCCGCTACTTTGTCTTCTGTTCATACTTTTTCAAAGTTTTACAAGGTTGATGTTAAGGCCTCAGCAGATGCTGCTTTTGGCTGCAAGGTGCTTCAGGCGGTAGTGACTTGAACTACTGGCCGTTACTCTTTTGGGATCCCACCCTACTCTGGACACTGCTTTTGGATGTCCCAACTGTTATGAATACCGAAGCAGGCCGTGCCATGCAATAAAGAAAAAAGCAATTCTTTGAGTACTCACCTGTAGAATTGTTTTTATTCTTGCATGGCACGGCCTGCCTCGCCCCACCCTTGTTATCGTTATTATTGGTTGCCTCGTTATGGTGATTGTTCCAAGTCAATTGTTTTTTTTTTAACTTTTTCACATTTTTTACTTATTCTCTCCCGGCTTCTTGTCTCACTGCTTGTGTACACTGAGGAACTCTATGGTTAAGTCCGTTTTTATAGGGAGCCGGGACAAGCCACAGCTTTTCTGCAGTACCACTGCGCCACCTTGTGGCGGAATAACCCAACTGTTATGAATACCGAAGCAGGCCGTGCCATGCAAGAACAAAAACAATTCTACAGGTGAGTACTCACAGAGTTGCTTTTTTATAGTGTTGCAGTTAGAGAGCGCTTAGTAGAAATGGGTAACGACCCGAATGACTTGTTGTCACCCCTGCAGGTGCCCGCGATCCCTCTGTTGCCGACCGAAACTCCCGAGAAGGCCTCAGCTCGAGACGAGCCCACGGCGGGGCCCAACGCTCTGGAAATGACCGTTCAGGTCCCCAAGGAACCAGAAGCGGAATCGGAAAAAAAGTAGACGCGTTCCAAGAATCGCACCACAGGGGGCGGGAAAAAACAAAAAGAAAATGTGACCTGTTAGCCGAATGAAGGAAAAGCGACAGAGAGCCTGCGACGCCATTTTTTTTACTTTTTAGTATTTGCTTGTGTTCATTATGAAGGTGATCGTCTTGTGAGATGAAGATTTATCCTTTTTTCAGCAGTATGGAAAAAGTTTGCTCGACTTCAAAGAGACTTCAGGTGCTAGTCCAAAAAATGCCAATGACTTGACCTTGGAGAGCACTACAAAGCGGGAGGTCGGCCCTACTGGCCCGTAGAGTCTAGTCCTTATTTTTTTTTTTTTTTTTTTCGGGAGCTGGTTCTTCAGATTTTTTTTCAGATTATGCATTTCCCCGGTCGACGGCAAACATAAAAAGAACAGTCTTGTCTTTCTCCGGACAACTCCTATTGCACTGCAGAAGGTTAGAACTGGTCTATCCACCGGGGGGCTGACCGTGTGCCGCATAATAGGCACCCTTGTCAAAAAAAAAAATATGCATTGCTTCTTCTTTAAATGGCCAGTGGCTGGAAAGAGATCCAAAAACCACCCGGCCTACGACGTTCTCCTCCCGCCTTTCCTCAAGGATACCGAGGGCAAGTGTTCAAAGGGAGGCTCTTCTTTGGCCAAAGCTGGTTGACTGTAGTATTTGGCTCTCCAAAGTTGCCATCCTCCTAGCACCACCCCCCAAATTACTCCCCTGAACCCCTTGCCCAAACTCCTCCCCTAAACCCCTTGCCCAAACTCCTCCCCTAAACCCCTTGCCCAAAACTCCTCCCCTAAACCCCTTTCCCAAACTCCTCCCCCAAACCCCTTGCCCAAACTCCTTCCGCCAAACTCTTTACCCAAACCCCTTTACCAAACTCTTTCCCCAAACTTTCACCAAACCCCTTTGCCAAACCCTATCCCCCAAACTCTTTCCCCCAAACCTTTTCACCAAATCCCTTTGCCAAACGCTTTCCCCCAAACTCTTTCTCCCAAACCTCTTTGCCAAACTCTATCCCCCAAACTCTTTCCCTAAACGCTTTCCCCCAAACCCCTTTACCAAACTCTTTCCCCAAACCCCTTTGCCAAACCCTTTCCCCCAAACTCTTTCCCCAAACCCCTTTGCCAAACTCTTTCCCCAAACCCCTTTGCCAAACCCCTTTACCAAACCCTTTTGCCAAACTCTTTCCCCAAACCCCTTTGCCAAACCCCTTTACCAAACCCTTTTGCCAAACTCTTTCCTCCAAACCACTTTGTCAAACTCTTTCCCCAAACACCTTTACCAAACTCTTTCCCTCCAACTTTCTCCCCCAAACCCCTTTGCCAAACTCTTTCCCCCAAACCCTGACATAGTTGTTCGTTCATGTGGCTGTTGTTCATTTGATCCACGTTCATTTGATCCACGTTCAACCCCATTCATGATGTAGGTTTCGTGGTTTTATTCGACGGTATCTGTAGATAGCAGTTTGGGCCAGTAACGTCCTTGCAACCTTTTGGTTTCCCCTTCCTTGGACGTTTTTGGATCGTCTTCTGAAGGTCAGACAAAAAAAAAAAAGTTATTGCTGCTGCGGTTTTACATTCCTATGTTGAGATTATTTAGGGTCTTAATTTTTTTTATATATATAATTTATTGTTCCGAAAGTGTTTTTTCTATTTAATTATTTTTATATATATATATATATATATATATATATATATATATATATATATATATATATAATCACCCTGTAGCTGTAGTCTGTGGGCACGCAAATGATGCTGCTCAGTTGTGTTGCTTGCACCTTTTTGCTTGCACTTGCTCTTATTTTTTTTTTTTCTTTCCATCTTGGATTCAAACAGGTAAATATCTCCCTGCAATCTACAAGAATTGTTAACAGTATTGCAAAAGCTCTGTCCAATCTAAACTGAAAATGAAATTGTTTAGGTTACTCTGGTCCTTAAAGTGGACCAAAACCCAGGATTTTGACTATCCTGGGGTTTTTTTTTTTTTAATAATCAATCTTTATTGAAGCCAACCGGATCATTGGGACGCACAGTGTAGGTGTTACACGCTCCCATAAGCTTGGGTTTACATATACAGGTATACATCATACTTGAGCATAATTGCATGAAACCAGCCTATCACAATCAGAATCATCCTGACCCTTCTTATACTGTTCCTCTCGTCCGAGTGCCCTTTTCCCACCTCCTGGTGGGTTTTGGTCCTTGTCCCCCTGGGGCACCCTGATCAGGGATGTTCCGCTGTGTGAAACCCCCCAGGTCATCCAATCTGACTCACCCTTCCTCGGCCCTAGGGCATATGCGCAGCTCTCTCATCCAATCAGCGCGCTCGGCTTTGCTCCTGCCCCTTCGTCCGAGAGCTTGTGTAAGGCCAGTGGATCCGAGCGCTCTGGAGGCTGCATCTCCCTTTACCCTCTAACAGCGTGTGTGCCTGTGCTGGCCATTCACAAATGCTTGGCACACGCCCTGCTAAAGGGATGACGGGGATGCGTCCGCTGCTCGCGCATGTGCCTTTGGCCCAGGAAAGAAGGTGCGTTTTCGGGGACCTGGAGGGTTTGACACAGCGGGCATCCAGATTCAGGAGAAAGTATGCCTGCCCTGGAGTCTCATAGAATCCAGGATAGGTTTTGGTCCTCTTTAAAGCAAATTAGAACCCTAACAGCCCACAGCCTCCCCCATCTCCCACCAGGGCGATGCTCCCAGCTTGGCGGTGGCCAGTCTATTGGTTGGCCTTGGAGACTTTTAGATTCCAAGGCTGACCCGGTTGCGTTTTGAGGCGCTTTAAAGTGGACCAAAACTCAGGGAGATTGGGCCAGGAATCCATAAGATTCCAGGGAAGCTTGATTCCTCCTGCCACTAAATCCAGATTTGGGGTGCCACGCTGTGTGAAACGCCCCAGGTCGCCCAGATACTCACCTTCTTTCCCGATCCAACAGCGCGAGCAGCGCCCACATTCCCGCTAGTCCTTTAGCATGCCCGCGTTAGGCATTTGTGAATGGTCGACACAGGCACGCTCCCTGTCAGAGGGTAGCGGGGGATACGGCCTCCAACGTGCTCGGATCTGCTCCCGTTAGAAGAAGGGGTAGATGCGGATCTGAGCGCGCTGATTGGAGGAGTGTCTGCACATGTGCCATAGGCCCAAGGAGAGGTGAGTTCAGAGTTCGACTGGGGGGTTTTCACACAGCAGGGCATCCCCGATTGGGGTGTCCCAGGGGCAAGGACCAAAACCCAGGACTGTCCAAATCCTGGTACACTTTAACCTGTAGCTGTGGCTTTCAGACTGTCTGGGTCCACAAGCAGGGTAGATGGAGAAGTGTCCCAGTTTACCCGTCTTCCGGACTCCCATAGAATAATGTGCTGGAAGCTGTAGGACCCAGGTCTCACACAGTGACCAATCTCTTCATCTATGTTCAATTGTAACGCAAGATAATTTCTTAATGCTGAATGAGGCCCCCGCTATAAGAAATGTTGGTGGCCCTGCTCTAGTCTGTAGTTTTAGTTCATCCTATTTATAACCAATGAAAATGGCTCTGGCTTGTGCCTGATTTACAGGAAGCCGTGTGCTCATTGTAATAAAACCAAGGCTGGGAGTTTTAAAGCTCGCTCTTCGCACTGTACAATGTAAAAAGCAGAACAGAGTGCTACTGTTACAATGTTGGGCAGCAGATTTTTTTGCAATGTAACATCGAGGCATGCGGCTGCTGTTTACAATGTAACACTCTTGCTGGGTTACATTGTACAGCAGCCACGCCCCTGCTATTACAATGTAATCGTCTCACAGATTATTGCAATGAAGGGATCACTCTAAGGCCCTGTTTACAATGAGGCGATTGCGGGGCGAGTGCCCCACGGGCGTCCTGGAAACGCTGCCCATGTCAGGCTATAGCCACATTCATGGATTGCGGAGCCGTCAGAAAGCTTTGCCTGCAGCTATTTATAAAGCCGCTGCGATGGCGGTTCTGTAAGTAGAAATTGCTGTTGTGAGCATTTTATAAACGCTGAACACCAACGTCTTTAGCTGGTCGCTCGTTGTGAGCGGAGGCTAAAGAATTCCACATCTGTGTTATTAAAGTGGACCAACAGTCAAACATAAAAAAGGCCAGAGGACGAGTCACCAGCCAACATTGACTTCTTACCTCATCGAGCGGTGTCTCGCGGTGCTCAGTGCCGCCTGATCCTGCGCCTCCCACTCACTGCGCCGCCTCCCTATGTAAGAAGAACTGGGACGCTCTTTGTGAGGAGCCGGCTCACCGAGAGGGTCAAAGTCTGCACCTGGAAGGATTATGTGATACATACACCCGGGTGCAGAAAGATGGCGGTGCAGGAGCGAGATTTCCAGGAGCATACTCCCGGGTGTAGCAAGATGGTGGTGCGGAAGCAAGATGTCCAGGAGCCGGCAGGCACGTAAGGGGAGTCATTAATAAGCATGCAGCAGTTTTAAAGTAAAATAAAAATAGACTGTTGGTCCACTTTAATTCAGAATATTGACTTTGGCCATAAACATTCCAAGATGCCTTAAAGCAGATCAAAACCCACAATTTTAACTAGCATCCCCTGAATTGCTCCCCCCCCATGAAGACCACCTTTTGCCAATTTTCACTGCTCCTCCCTCACTCTATTCCCATATAATGGCGCCTGTTTTAGCAGTAAAGCTCTGCCTCCTACATTCATTGCCATTGTTCTGTGTAGCAATTATGTCATTGCCACATCTATGTATTGACTTTTTGCCTGCCATCTTACAGAGAGGGACAGCAAAAGAAAAATCAGTGTTCCAGGACTATTCGAAAAGTGAAAATATCCATTTCTAGCTCTACACCCTAGGAGGAGAGTTTTGGTCCGCTTTAAATACAGCATGGCGCGGCTGAGCCCTGCCGGCTCTAGCTGTCTCTAAAATCATTCCTTGTATGTATCCTGTACTTACTTGGCGGAATAAAGTAAAGTCTAAAAAACTATCAAGCAATGGCACAGCTTCACGTAGCCTTCAGCGCCGAATGTCAGCAGTGGCGTCTTGCTGGGGCCGGCGTTGCGGCTGAGGATCTAATAACGTCTCTCGGCAGACGCTCAATTGGCACAAGTGATGAATTGGTCTCTAGGTTTTGTTCAGGGTGGAGCCATTTTGTAATCTTTTGATACATCCCCGATTTCTACTTTAAGCATAATACGAGGAAGGGGTCTACTGTTATTCAATTTCCTAATGCCCATAGAGGAAGCTCACTAGGTTTCAAAAGATTTCATATTTATTCTTCTAATAATCTAAAATAAAAACTAGTTGGTTTCAAAAGTTTGCACCTTTAATCAATAATGCCCCAAAAAATAAACTTTTTGGCTTTCAAAAGCTTCCCACTTCTAATGCCCGAAGAAGGAACCTGTTGGGTTTCAAAGCTCGCAAGGAGGAATCCTCGTCTGGCTCTGAATCGACCCCCAAGACACCAGGCCCAGAGGAGAGCGATAGATGGAGCAAAAGTAGCCGCAGGGGAGCCTCGTTCAGCAACAGTGGTTCTTGTCTGGGGTCAAGTTGGCCAATACATGTTATTACTTTAAATTCAGAATTGTTGCTTACATTGATAGATAATCCGTTACATTACATTTGAAAATTGCTTGATCTGTGTTGTATTATTTATCATTCCGATAGTTTGCATCTTCTCTCTTCTAATGCTCAAATAAGCCTACTGGGTTTCAATAGCTAGCATCTTCACTCTTCTAATGTCCGAAGAAGAAACCTGTTGGGTTTCAATAGCTAGCACCTTCACTTTTCTAATGTCTGAAGAAGAAACATGCTGGGTTTCAATAGCTAACATCTTCAGCCTACTAAAAGGAAAGTCCATTTCGGTGTACCTTCTCAACAGAGCTCCGCCCTGAACCTCAATTGCCACACAAGGCTCCCCTGCTTACCTGCAATTTATCTCTCTCTTCTCTTGGCCCAGCATCTCCTCTTTACACCAGGTTTTTCCAGATGTTTGGGACCAGGGAGTTTGTTCTTGTATTCCACACGTTCCCCTTTGAGTCTGGCAGTCATAACCGCAGAACCCAAATTGAAAATACCAAGATGTCGGGTTCTGAGGAAAGCGATAGATGCTGTAGGGGGCCTCGTTTAGCAGCAGCGGTTCTCATCTGGCGTCTGTTGGGAAAGTCCAAGTTGGCCAAGTATTTAATAGTTTAAGTTTCAAAAGCTGGCACCTTCAATCTTCTAAAGCTCGAAAAAGATTACCTACTAGGTTTCAAAAGCTAGCATCCTGTTGGTTTACTTTCTTAACAGAGCTCAGATCTGAACCTTTGCTGCGGTACAAAGCTCTCCTGTGTACCTGCATCTGCACTCACAAGGTCTCTCGGCCTTCTAATGGCCCAGCATCTCGTTCATTTCTTGCTGGCTTCAGTCTTGCTGGGTTTTGTATAGTCGAGTGTAGGACCAGGACGCCTCAGCTTGGTCTAGTATTCCACTCACGTTCCACAACTGTGAAACCTGATGTAGAGATACCGAGACGCCTCGTTTATCAACAGCACGTCTCATCTGGGGTCTGTTGGTGAAAGTCCACCAAGTTGACCCTTGTAAATCTTAACTTAATTTTCATACCGGCCCGAGAACGGGCAACATGACCGCCGCAGGCCAATCACAGGGCCACATTTTGCTGGATGTAAATTCCATTGATGGCTAACGGTGTACAACATTTTAATTAGTTATACACAGTATACCTGGAAACCCTTTGTTCTGTATTGTATTTCAATTTTGTGTAGCCCATCAGGACGTTTCCGAACTTTGGATTGGTAAATCTAAATGAATCCCTCAAAAAATGTTTTGAACCTTATAGAACCTTTTTTACTTGTGTGTAAGTTTTGGTCTGTCTAACTGGACTTGCTGTTGGAAGATGTAAGGAAAGCGTTTTCCGTCACACCTCATTATCAAATTTGTATGTTTTGCTATCAATAAGGAATAGGTTCAACAACGGATCCACTTCCTTGTTTGTACCCAAGGAGCCCTGCTGACTCTGAAGTATTGTACCTGTTCTTTATGGATTCAAACCTCATTTGAGGTTGAGGTGTGCCATTAGACCCTCAATTAACCCCCTACAAGCCTTGTAAACCTTACCTTAAAGTTATACTAAAGGTGAGCACTCGATTGCTGTCTCATTGTCTCGGGCTACACGTTACTCTGTCCCAAACTTCAATCCATTTTCAAAAAGCCCCTGTAGTTCCTAAATTATTAGTAAAAGAATTAGAGCTTTGGAGATGCAGAGAATAAACAGTGATGTGATGTAAGCACACTGTGTGCTTTATATATTTATTATAGTAAAAAAATAAGTGCATTGTTGTGCCTCAAGTTATTACTGGCAGTACATAGTGTGATCAGAAAAAGGGGTTGAGAGGTGCTGCAGGCTAAGAGCATCTCCAGCCTGCCAGCACATTCTCTATGATCTTGGTCCAATCATTTCTGTACATAGCGGCAGCATTTAATTGGTTGATGTCGTAGAATGAAGGTTGGCCGCCGCTATGCTTGGACATACATAGTAAGTTTAGTGACTATGTGGATAATGGTCGCACTTCAAATCCTGGTTCCAAGTGGATGTACCCCCCTTTTTTTTCTTTTCTCCTCTTTTCTCGCTGTACATTGTAATTAGAAGAAGCTTGTTCCCTGTAACCCATATTTTGACATATACAAATATATATATGTAATATATACCACTTAAACAAGGGACCAAGAGGTCCTGCAAGACTTTTTTGCCTGTTAGATGTATTGTCTCTTTTTTTTTTTTTCCTTTTTTTTATTTTAAATGTCTCAGGTATTTAAATCCCAGGAGCTGACACCGAACCTTTTCTGAAGCACTTGTGTTAGAATTCAGGTTTCTCTACCCGTCACACCCCGGTGGGGCGACGCAAACTGTGTTTTTATGATCCGCATCGAGTGCTTCCCATGTACCATCCAAGTGGACTACACCCAATGTGACCCAAATGGATAAGGGCTTTGTATGACTGTCGATCCTGTGCTTTCATGTACCCTCAACCCACTGCAAAAATTGCTACTGGCCGCAATTCTTGAAGCAATTAAAACCTATGATAGCAGTGAAAGCTATTTTATTGATGAAATAAAGAAAATAGCCATAAGCAAATGTGTTCCAAATGACTGATTATTCCTCCATTGCTATTGTGTTATTTCAGCATTGAGAACAATACAAAGGTTGTCGGAGAATGTGTGTGTCCTGGGACGGGTGCTATGGGAGTTATTTACTGAAGTTCCCGTCTCTCTTTATGAACATATCTGAAAGGGTTAATAGGTTTAACTGGCTCTTTTAGTCCCTCTGCATAGAGTGGCCTTCAAACTCCTCAGCGTTGGAGACTAGTGATGAGCGAGTAGTATTCGACCGAGCCGGTATTCGATCGAATACTACGCTGTTCGTCATACTCGATTTCGATCGAGTACAGCGGCGATGGCGCACTCACAATTCGTTTCCCCTCCCACCTTCCCTGGCGCGTTTTTTACACCAATCACCATGCAGGGGGGGTGGGACAGGTCCTGGGAGGACGCTGGCATCGCGAAAACGGCGTCTACACGCATTGGCTGGAAAAACCATGTGACCTCGAATATACAAAACTCAGCACTTCCTCTTCGTCAGCATTAGCAGCTTGAACTTAGTGAGGGACAGACGCTCACAGCAGGGAAAGACAGGCTGTCGCTGGCAGGGCCCCAGAAGCTCGGAATATCGCATTTACCACCATCTATACCAGCTACCAGAAGACAAGAGAGTCATTAAGAGCCCTTATTAGGGCTACTACGCTGAACGGTATATGGCTCATATGTAGGCAGGCAGGGCCCCAGAAGCTCAGAATATAGCTTTTACCACCATATATACCAGCTACCAGAAGACAAGAGAGTCCTTAAGAGCCCTTATTAGGGCTACTACGCTGAACAGTATATAGCTCATCATATCCTATGTAGTCAGGCAGGGCCCCAGAAGCTCAGAATATAGCTTTTACCACCATATATACCAGCTACCAGAAGACAAGAGAGTCCTTAAGAGCCCTTATTAGGGCTACTACGCTGAACAGTATATAGCTCATCATATCCTATGTAGTCAGGCAGGGCCCCAGAAGCTCAGAATATAGCTTTTACCACCATATATACCAGCTACCAGAAGACAAGAGAGTCCTTAAGAGCCCTTATTAGGGCTGCTACGCTGAACAGTATATAGCTCATATTCTATGTAGTCAGGCAGGGCCCCAGAAGCTCAGAATATAGCTTTTACCACCATATATACCAGCTACCAGAAGACAAGAGAGTCCTTAATCCCTTATTAGTGCTGCTATGTTGAACAGTATATAGCTCATATTCTATGTAGTCAGGCAGGGCCCCAGAAGCTCAGAATATAGCTTTTACCACCATATATACCAGCTACCAGAAGACAAGAGAGTCCTTAAGAGCCCTTATTAGTGCTGCTACGTTGAACAGTATATAGCTCATATCCTATGTAGTCAGGCAGGGCCCCAGAAGCTCAGAATATAGCTTTTACCACCATATATACCAGCTACCAGAAGACAAGAGAGTCCTTAAGAGCCCTTATTAGGGCTACTACGCTGAACAGTATATAGCTCATATTCTATGTAGTCAGGCAGGGCCCCAGAAGCTCAGAATATAGCTTTTACCACCATATATACCAGCTACCAGAAGACAAGAGAGTCCTTAATCCCTTATTAGTGCTGCTATGTTGAACAGTATATAGCTCATATCCTATGTAGTCAGGCAGGGCCCCAGAAGCTCAGAATATAGCTTTTACCACCACATATACCAGCTACCAGAAGACAAGAGAGTCCTTAAGAGCCCTTATTAGGGCTACTACGCTGAACAGTATATAGCTCATATTCTATGTAGTCAGGCAGGGCCCCAGAAGCTCAGAATATAGCTTTTACCACCATATATACCAGCTACCAGAAGACAAGAGAGTCCTTAAGAGCCCTTATTAGTGCTGCTACGTTGAACAGTATATAGCTCATATCCTATGTAGTCAGGCAGGGCCCCAGAAGCTCAGAATATAGCTTTTACCACCATATATACCAGCTACCAGAAGACAAGAGAGTCCTTAAGAGCCCTTATTAGGGCTACTACGCTGAACAGTATATAGCTCATATTCTATGTAGTCAGGCAGGGCCCCAGAAGCTCAGAATATAGCTTTTACCACCATATATACCAGCTACCAGAAGACAAGAGAGTCCTTAAGAGCCCTTATTAGTGCTGCTACGTTGAACAGTATATAGCTCATATCCTATGTAGTCAGGCAGGGCCCCAGAAGCTCAGAATATAGCTTTTACCACCATATATACCAGCTACCAGAAGACAAGAGAGTCCTTAAGAGCCCTTATTAGGGCTACTACGCTGAACAGTATATAGCTCATATTCTATGTAGTCAGGCAGGGCCCCAGAAGCTCAGAATATAGCTTTTACCACCATATATACCAGCTACCAGAAGACAAGAGAGTCCTTAATCCCTTATTAGTGCTGCTATGTTGAACAGTATATAGCTCATATCCTATGTAGTCAGGCAGGGCCCCAGAAGCTCAGAATATAGCTTTTACCACCATATATACCAGCTACCAGAAGACAAGAGAGTCCTTAAGAGCCCTTATTAGGGCTACTACGCTGAACAGTATATAGCTCATATTCTATGTAGTCAGGCAGGGCCCCAGAAGCTCAGAATATAGCTTTTACCACCATATATACCAGCTACCAGAAGACAAGAGAGTCCTTAAGAGCCCTTATTAGTGCTGCTACGCTGAACAGTATATAGCTCATATTCTATGTAGTCAGGCAGGGCCCCAGAAGCTCAGAATATAGCTTTTACCACCATATATACCAGCTACCAGAAGACAAGAGAGTCCTTAAGAGCCCTTATTAGTGCTGCTACGTTGAACAGTATATAGCTCATATCCTATGTAGTCAGGCAGGGCCCCAGAAGCTCAGAATATAGCTTTTACCACCATATATACCAGCTACCAGAAGACAAGAGAGTCCTTAAGAGCCCTTATTAGGGCTACTACGCTGAACATTATATAGCTCATATCCTATGTAGTCAGGCAGGGCCCTAGAAGCTCAGAATCTCGCATTTACCACCATATATACCAGCTACCAGAAGACAAGAGAGTCATTAAGAGCCCTTATTAGGGCTACTATGCTGAACAGTATATAGCTCATTCTAGCTATATACACACTGCACACAACGGCTGCTTTAGTGAGGGGTAGCTGCTGCTGCTGGAATAGGGACAGAAAGACTTCAGTGGTGTATTACCACCTATATACAAAACTATATACACTCTGCTCAAAACGGCTGCTTTAGTGAGGGGTAGCTGCTGATGCTGGAATAGGGACAGAAAGACTTCAGTGGTGTATTAGCACCTATATACAAAACTATATACACTCTGCTCAAAACGGCTGCTTTAGTGAGGGGTAGCTGCTGATGCTGGAATAGGGACAGAAAGACTTCAGTGGTGTATTAGCACCTATATACAAAACTATATACACTCTGCTCAAAACGGCTGCTTTAGTGAGGGGTAGCTGCTGATGCTGGAATAGGGACAGAAAGACTTCAGTGGTGTATTAGCACCTATATACAAAACTATATACACTCTGCTCAAAACGGCTGCTTTAGTGAGGGGTAGCTGCTGATGCTGGAATAGGGACAGAAAGACTTCAGTGGTGTATTAGCACCTATATACAAAACTATATTTTGCACTACTGTTTTGTGTCCTCTGTGCCAACAAAACCTTGTTATATACCCGGTGCGTATAGGCACCATTTCACCTTCTGGCAGTATACGGCTGTATAGCCAGGTGTTTTTCTTAAAAATATTTTTATATTTGGCACTACTGTTTTGTGTCCTCTTTACCAACAAAACCTTGTTATATACCCGGTGCGTATAGGCACCATTTCACCTTCTGGCAGTATACGGCTGTATAGCCAGGTGTTTTTCTTAAAAATATTTTTATATTTGGCACTACTGTTTTGTGTCCTCTTTACCAACAAAACCTTGTTATATACCCGGTGCGTATAGGCACCATTTCACCTTCTGGCAGTATACGGCTGTATAGCCAGGTGTTTTTCGTAAAAATATTTTTATATTTGGCACTACTGTTTTGTGTCCTCTTTACCAACAAAACCTTGTTATATACCCGGTGCGTATAGGCACCATTTCACCTTCTGGCAGTATACGGCTGTATAGCCAGGTGTTTTTCTTAAAAATATTTTTATATTTGGCACTACTGTTTTGTGTCCTCTTTACCAACAAAACCTTGTTATATACCCGGTGCGTATAGGCACCATTTCACCTTCTGGCAGTATACGGCTGTATAGCCAGGTGTTTTTCTTAAAAATATATTTATATTTGGCACTACTGTTTTGTGTCCTCTGTGCCAACAAAACACTGTTTTATACACGGTGCGTATAGGCACCATTTCACCTTCTGGCAGTATACGGCTGTATAGCCAGGTGTTCTTCTTAAAAATATTTTTATATTTGGCATAACGCGTGGCCAAAAAAGTAAAACGTCTGAAATGCGGAGGGCTAGCGCAAAGGGACGTGGACGAGGACGGGGGCGCGGAAATGCTGGTGGGGGCACAAACCGCGTTGAAGCCAGTGGGGATACAATGCGTGCTGGTGAGGGGCAGCCAGCATTACGCTCATCCAGCTTCCCTGCCTTTATGGGACAGTTATGCGGGGGGCGGGGTACACCTCTGTTAAGGCCTGAGCAGCGTGAACAGGTGGTGCAATGGATGGCCGATAACGCTTCCAGTCACTTGTCCACCACCCAGTCATCCACACAGTCTCACTCTGACCCTCCTTCCTTCCAACCTGGCCAACAGAGTCAGCCCACCCTTGACCCCTCCCAGGACCTCTTTTCGGGTCCTTTTCCAGATGTGCTGCAAGAATCCCAGGAGCTAGCAGAGGAATTTGTTTGTAGTGATGCCCAAACACTTGAGTATCCGCCATCTGCTAGTGATGTGGACCCGGAACCAGCATCTGCTATCATGAGCGATGATGATGAGACGCAGTTGCCATCAAGGGAGGCTGTTGGAATGTCCAGTGGGCAGGAGGAGGAGCAGAGAGAGGAAGTGGAAGAGGAGGTGGTGGACGACGAAATGACCGACCCCACTTGGACAGGGGTGATGTCCAGCGGGGAAAGCAGTGGAGATGCGGTCTGCGCATCACCGAATAAGGCAGCAAGAGGCAGAGGACAGTCCAGAGGCAGAGGACAGTCCAGACAGAGAAGGCAGGCCACAGCCAGCAGGGCCGAAGCTCTTCCCGGCAGCAGGCAGTCGCGCGAAGCTCCCCCATCGAGGCCTCGTACTTCTGTGGTGTGGAGATTTTTTAATGTTTGCGCGGATGATAAACTGAGCGCGGTTTGCGCAATCTGCCACTCAAAACTGAGTAGGGGCTCTGAGAAGAGCAATCTGACCACCTCAGGCATGCGCCGTCACTTGGAATTCAAGCACTGGGCTGAGTGGGAGAGAGCAAACGCAATACAACCTGCGCCCCGTCTTGCTGCCACTGCCTCTTCCCCTTTGTTGTGTGCTGCCACTGCGGTCCAGACCTCCAGCCAGGACACCTCCACATCTGCCTCTGCCTCGGCTACTTTGGGGCCTTCTCCTTCAGCCCCCCCTTCCCCCGCATCTTCGTCTGCACCTTCCATCTCCTCGTCCCATCAACTGTCCATCTCGCAGGCGTTCAACCGCAGGCGGAAGTACGCCTCCAGTCACCCCCAAGCCCAAGCCTTAACCTGCCTCATCTCCAAACTGCTGGCCCTGGAGATGTTGCCGTTTAGGCTTGTGGAGACGCAGGCCTTCCGCGACCTGATGGCGGCTGCCGCACCTCGCTATTCCGTCCCTAGCCGCCACTATTTTTCCCGGTGTGGCGTCCCCGCCCTGCACCAGCACGTGTCGCGTAACATCAGGCGGGCCCTGAGGTACGCAGTCAGCGCAAAGGTCCACTTGACCACCGACTCGTGGACAAGCGCTTGCGGCCAAGGACGCTACATCTCTTTGACGGCACACTGCATGAATGTTGTGGAAGCGGGGACGGGGTCGCAAACAGGGACGGCCTACATACCACCCCCGCCCAAGATTGCCAGCACGGGTTCTGATAGACCCCCCTCCTCTTCCTCCTCCTCCTCCTCCTCCTCCTCTGCCTTAACATCGCCCTCAGCCCCTAGCTGGAAGCGTTGCAGCACTGGCGCGGGGAGACGTCAGCAGGCGGTGCTTAAGCTCATCAGCTTGGGCGACAGGAAGCACAGCGCCGCAGAGGTGAGGCACGCCATATTGCAGCAGACAGAGATGTGGCTGTCGCCGCTGCAGCTAGGACCAGGCATGGTCGTGTGCGATAACGGCCGTAACCTGGTGGTGGCTCTGGAGCTTGCAGAACTCAATCACGTACCATGCCTGGCCCACGTTTTTAATTTGGTAGTACAAAAGTTTCTAAAGACTTACCCCAACCTGGCAGAGCTACTGGTCAAAGTGCGGCGCTTGTGCGCTCACTTTCGGAAGTCAACTGTAGCTGCTGCTAGCTTAAAAAAAATCCAGCAACGCCTCCATTTGCCTCAACATCGGCTGTTGTGCGACCTGCCCACTCGCTGGAATTCCACCTATTGCATGTTGGCCAGGGTGTGTGAGCAGCAGAAAGCATTGATGGAGTACCAGATGATGCATCCACGCGTGCCTCCAACTCAGCTCCCTCAGTTTGCCAACCACGAGTGGCCATGGATGGCAGACATATGCGATGTATTGCGTATCTTTGAGGAGTCCACTAAGAAGGTCAGCAGCGAGGACGCTATAGTGAGCGTAACCATCCCGCTCCTATGCGTCCTTAAAGAATCGCTCATCGCAATAAGGGAGAACGCATTGCACACAGAGGAGACGGGGGTAGGAGGAGACGCAACGCAGGTAGACAGTCAGACCACACTTTTGTCTGCTGCTCGGTGGCAGTTGCAGGAGGAGGAGGATGAGGAGGAGGAGGACAACGTGGAGGTGGCTGTGGAAGAGGATGCTGGCGGCGAGGGTAGCAGTCAGGCTGTGTGCGTCCCATTGGTTCAGCGCGGATGGGGCGGAGAGGAGGAGGAAGAGGAGGAAATGGAAAATGATCCTTCTGGTGGGGGCAGTGACGTCATGCCTACTCAGAGTCTGGCACACATGGCTGACTTCATGCTGGGCTGCTTTTCCCGGGACATACGTGTTGTCCGGATATTGGAGAACAAACTATACTGGGTCTTCGCACTCCTGGACCCCCGGTATAAAGATAACTTCTCCTCTTTTATTCCGGTAGAGGAGAGGACGAATCGATTACTGGAATACCAGAGGGAACTCTTGCAGAACATGATGCAGATTTTCCCACCCAGCATCGCTGGCGGCAGAGAGGAGAGTGTCTCCCAGAGTCTGACAACATCGATCAGGCCCACAGCCACCAGGGGAACACTCTCCAAGGTGTGGGACACGTTCATGTCACCCCCTCGTGCAACTTCCATCACTGCGGGGCCCGCTATCAGCAGGAGGGACAAGTATCGGCGGATGTTGCGGGACTACCTGGCAGACCACACCCCTGTCCTCCCCGATCCCTCGGCGACCTACACTTACTGGGTCTCCAAGTTGGACACGTGGCTGGAACTGTCCCTGTACGCCTTGGAGGTGCTTGCCTGCCCTGCCGCCAGCGTGCTATCAGAAAGGGTGTTCAGCGCAGCCGGGGGCATTATAACCGATAAGCGCAGCCGCCTGTCAACCGACAGTGCCGACAGGCTGACGCTAATCAAAATGAACAGCAAGTGGATTGACCCGGACTTTGCTTGTACAACAGTGGAAAGCAGCCAAGAGTGAAGTGCCATCTGTATGAAGTGCCATTTCCTCCTCCTCCTCCTTAACCACCGTAGAATTGCTGTATTAATAAAAAAAAATTATGGCTCACCTCTTGGGCTTAATACAATCAATTTTTAAGAGGTCTCAGCTCTTGGGCCTCCACACAATTTTTAAAAGGTCTCAGCTCTTGGGCCTCCACACAATTTTTAAAAGGTCTCAGCTCTTGGGCCTCCACACAATTTTTAAAAGGTCTCAGCTCTTGGGCCTCCACACAATTTTTAAGAGGTCTCAGCTCGTGGGACTCCACACAATTTTTAAGAGGTCTCAGCTCGCGGGACTCCACACAATTTTTGAGAGGTCTCAGCTCGTGGGACTCCACACAATTTTTAAGAGGTCTCAGCTCTTGGGCCTCCACACAATTTTTAAGAGGTCTCAGCTCTTGGGCCTCCACACAATTTTTAAGAGGTCTCAGCTCTTGGGCCTCCACACAATGTTTGAGAGGTCTCAGCTCTTGGGCCTCCACACAATTTTTAAAAGGTCTCAGCTCTTGGGCCTCCACACAATTTTTAAAAGGTCTCAGCTCTTGGGCCTCCCCTACTGCTGGGGTGACACACTGTAACAAACCTCCTCCTGTAAGCTTCCCTGACTGCTGGGGTGACACACTGTAACAAACCTCCTCCTGTAAGCTTCCCTGACTGCTGGGGTGACACACTGTAACAAACCTCCTCCTGTAAGCTTCCCTTACTGCTGGGGTAACACACTGTAACAAACCTCCTCCTGTAAGCTTCCCTGACTGCTGGGGTGACACACTGTAACAAACCTCCTCCTGTAAGCTTCCCCTACTGCTGGGGTGACACACTGTAACAAACCTCCTCCTGTAAGCTTCCCTGACTGCTGGGGTGACACACTGTAACAAACCTCCTCCTGTAAGCTTCCCTGACTGCTGGGGTGACACACTGTAACAAACCTCCTCCTGTAAGCTTCCCTTACTGCTGGGGTAACACACTGTAACAAACCTCCTCCTGTAAGCTTCCCTGACTGCTGGGGTGACACACTGTAACAAACCTCCTCCTGTAAGCTTCCCTTACTGCTGGGGTGCCACACTGTAACAAACCTCCTCCTGTAAGCTTCCCTGACTGCTGGGGTGACACACTGTAACAAACCTCCTCCTGTAAGCTTCCCTGACTGCTGGGGTGACACACTGTAACAAACCTCCTCCTGTAAGCTTCCCTTACTGCTGGGGTGACACACTGTAACAAACCTCCTCCTGTAAGCTTCCCTGACTGCAGGGGTGACACACTGTAACAAACCTCCTCCTGTAAGCTTCCCTTACTGCTGGGGTAACACACTGTAACAAACCTCCTCCTGTAAGCTTCCCTGACTGCTGGGGTGACACACTGTAACAAACCTCCTCCTGTAAGCTTCCCTTACTGCTGGGGTGCCACACTGTAACAAACCTCCTCCTGTAAGCTTCCCTGACTGCTGGGGTGACACACTGTAACAAACCTCCTCCTGTAAGCTTCCCTTACTGCTGGGGTAACACACTGTAACAAACCTCCTCCTTTAAGCTTCCCTTACTGCTGGGGTGACACAATGACACAAGAGGACATGTCTGACCACATCTCACACACACACACACACACAATGACAATTAGGGGTGGGGTCTATTTATTTTCCCCCTTGCCTATGCCATCTGTGGTTGTCATTAGGCAACGTGATTTTAAGGGGTGCAGAATTTTGTTCTTTTTTGTACAGTTTGGCTTGGGGTCCATGGCAATGTAGAGGAAAGAAGGTTTCCTTGTCTTGTCTCACTTTACGTAGAAGTTATATTGTGTTTGGAGTGTATTGTTGAGAGGCTGTGATAGTGGCGTAATAGTGCGACTTGGGCGCGTTATATGCACCCAGACATGCTTCCCCTGCTGTCCCAGTTGCATTCCAGCAGTGTTGGCATCATTTTCTGATGTTTCAGGGTGGACTTGGTGACCTCCAAGTGGTCGAATTGAGATTTCCAAGTGTCGAGCATTTTTTTCCCATAGACTATAATGGGATTCGATATTCGGTCGAGTAGTCGAGTAACGCGGTCTATTCGAATCGAAATTCGAAATTTCGAATATTTCACTACTCGCTCATCTCTATTGGAGACCACTCTTAAGAAACCATGAGATGTACACAGGGTACAGTTTCCCAGAGTGATCCGTCGTTTATTGTTCTCGGCTCGTATTTTTGCACAGCACGAAGAATTCTCTATAAAGTCCAACCTTCTAATGATGAAAGCGAAACCAGGTGGTCTCGCCATGTCAACGCCATTTACAAGAAATCACGTGCTTTCCAAGAAATAGAAACTCAACTCTTGGCAGCTACGTGGCTAATGCATTTAATCAAATGTCGCGTATTTAAACAAGATGGATGCAGTTCACACAAAGCAAAGGCCATTTATCCCTTCACTATTCACTCCAGAACCCAGCCAGGGTCAAGGACTTTCAATCTTGTTCAAATTCCCTTGCTCCTATTGGCTATTGAGGTAGAGAAGTTGGGTGATTATGATGAATGTTTCGATAGAGGATAAGACGGGGAGGCCGATTCATTAATAGCGCCAGGTAGCGACAGATGAGCGACAGTAGCTGCATTTTCAGAGGGCCCGCTAGTAGTCGCTGTGCTTGGCCGTTGTTCGGCTGTTGACAGCGACTCAGTCGGTGTGCGGTAATGTTGAATACGGGGTTAGGAGTCGCTATTTGACAGGTTCTGCGCTGTATGGGAGCGCATGACAGCGAATGGCCATAGCGAACTGCTCCCAGCATATTCATTAACAAATCACGCTCCAAAAATTCTCGCGCTGTAAAATGCTTGTTTAAACCCCAGAGCGCTGGCGGCGATGGGTTAAAAGTAGTTTTTTAACCCCCAAACAACCATAATTTTGGAAAAAAAAAAAAAAAACATGTTTTTACAAACATTTTGTAATATGAATACCTTAATATCAGACCTGTAATATCAATTCTGCACAAATTTATTTATATTTTTTTTTTTACCTTAAAAAAAAAAATAACATTGCAGAAGTGGTCACCAAATTTTTGACATTTAAAAAAAAAATAAAAAAATTAATAGCAATTAATTATGAATATTTAAAGATTGCTCCATTGAAATGCATTGGAGAGCGCCAGGTAGCGAGAGGTCATACCTGTCGCTGTTCAAGGTCGCTCGCTGGCGCTGTGGGGTGAAGCTGGAATAATGATGAATAATTCGCTATCTGGCGCTCTGTCAGTCGCTAAGCAGGATCGGCTTGATAAATGTGTGATTGCGGAGGGGAGCCGGCGTTCTCGTGGCGGTGAGCGTCATTACCGTTCGCTCACCATTCGCTACCTGGCGCTATCCCTTGTTAAATAAGGCCCATAGTTGAGTAAAGGAACCACATGACACTGGATGTATAGAGTAAAGCCTGGGGTCACCTTACAATGTCTGCTTTAAATCTGCCGTAAGGGACAAACCTAGTCCAAAAATTACCAGCTCCACGCGCCCTTGCTGATTTTTGGGTACACCACTGGATAAACGTTAAGAAGCCCTTTACAAAACTACTACTGGGTCCATGCTCCCTTTCTTCCTATCCGACCCACGTGATTGTTAGCGGCCATTGTGGTTACTGGGTGTGAGCATGTATGACTGCCTATTTGGTGAACCTATTTGGTTGCTGCATAGAGTGGCCTTCAAACTCTTCAGCGCTGGAGACCACCCTTAAGAAACCATGAGATGTACACAGGGTACAGTTTCCCAGAGTGATCTGTCGTTTATTGTTCTCGGCTCGTATTATTCTTAGTATACAGTACATCCTGCTCCAGATATAGTACTTACACTTGGGTTATCCTCCGCCAGATGGCGCTGCACTGCAGAGACATGCAAAACAGGCTCCTCCCGGCCCCTCAAATACCCGGGGACCTCCCCAGATTTCTCTGCGAAGACATGAAGTATCACTCTCTCGCAGGTGAGCGGGGCTATTAAAGCCTGCGGCCCTGTTGGACTATTCCCACCCGTCCTCTTTGTGATGTGCCTCCCAGCCTGGGCTGCGCTGGTCGGGTGAAGGTAGGCAGCACCATGCGTGCTTATGGAGCGCTGCTCCCCCGCAGTCCCCCACCAAAGGGTAGGCGGTGTAGGCTGATGGTGAGCCTCTATGGGATGCCCCGCCCGCATTATTGCCCCGTGTAGCGGTGGGCCCTGTACGAAGGGCTGCCATCCTCCCTCGTTCATATTGTGGAAAGAAGGGGTGGGGTGTGCCTGTAGTGTCTGTGTATGATTGCACGTATATGGCACTTTGTCTGTCTTTGGACTATTCTAAGTATACAGTACGTCCTGCTCCAGATATAATACTTACACTTGGGTATTCTCCGCCAGATGGCGCTGTGCACTGCAGACATGCAAAAACAGGCTCCTCCCGGCCCTTCAAATACCCAGGGACCTCCCACAAATCCCCAGATTTCTCTGCAGTGCTGACTGCGAAGACATGAAGTATCACTCTCTCGCAGGTGAGCGGGGCTTTTACAGCCTGCGGCCCTGTTGTACTATTCCCACCCGTCCTCCTTGTGATGTGCCTCCCAGCCTGGGCTGCGCTGGTCGGGTGAAGATAGGCAGCACCATGTGTGCTTAACGGAGCCATGCTCCACCGCAGTCCCCCACCATAGGGTAGGCGGTTAGGCTGATGGTGAGCCTCATAGTGGATGCCCCTCCCGCATTATTGCCCCGTGTAGCGGTGGGCCCTATCCAAAGGGTCGCCGTCCTTCCTTGTTTCCCCCCGTAGCTTGGGGGGAAAGAAAGGGGGGGTGTGTGTGTGGCGGTCTCAAGTGTACTGCGATTACACGATTATGGCCTTAGTATTGTCCTTGACTTGTAACTTGGTGTCAGAGCCGCGCTGTTTGTTTTTTTATTGTTATCTGCCGCCGCCGCGCTCGTCTCTTTCCTTATTGGATGTGCTGCACCGGGCGGCGGCGTCTCCCCAGACACTGCGGCGTCTCCATTGGCAAAAATCATCTATGCTATGTGTGTCATACACTCTGCTTCTTTTTACAATATTTTCTACTGCATTAGAGCTTCACGCTCTTCGGGGGGGCGGGGGCCTGGTTTGGCGCGCTCCGCGTCACGGCCCGCTCTGGCCCACCCTTCCAGGTTCGCTTGGCGCCATTTTGATACTAGTCGCGCATGCGTGGTAACGGCCCTCCTCCTACCTTGGTCTGTAAGTGCCCTCACGGGCGATTTTCATGATTCCTATTACTGCACATGGCTCTGACACCCCTTTATTCCCATTATGTCTTTCAGACAGTTGAATCCAGTGGCTTCTCCGGCCCGGGTTAAATTATAGCGGGCCTTGTAAAATTCTCCCACCTTCCTAGCGGGTCTTTGGGGCATCCAGGGTTGCCTATTGCGTAAATCCCTGCTGGCATATTGTGCCTAGATATTCACCATATGGAGGCATCTCAGAATTATGTGACCGGTGTCCCTCTGGGACAAGACCGGCTGTGTATAGCGTGTGGTCAACCCCATGCTGATGCTGACAGGGCACGGGTCTGCGCACCATGTGCCGAGCAAGCACTGGCCCTGCAATCAGGCTTGCCAGTGGCTGCACCTCGTTTCAATACACTTATTTCCCCATGCCTAATTCTCACTCCTGCTGAGTCGCATACAAGTGGGGATTTGCAGCCTGCTGTGTCTTCCAGCCTGCCTACGGCTGATCAGATTGTGGCGAGGTTGTCAGGGCGCAGGGGCCCTGGTAAGAAGTGGCCCTTGACGCCTCCCGTTTTCTGTTGTCCTATGGGAAGTTGACTACTCCGTGTGACTATACCCCTTCTGATGAGGGAGAGCTGGTCTCTGACTCAGGCTCATCTGATGAGAGGCCGAGGAGTCATGGCGATTCTGGCCCTGAATACTGGGGCCAATGTGAGATTTGTTGATTAAGGTCTTTCAGGTCCTGTCTATCTCTCTCCCTGGTGAGGCCTCCAAGCCGAGAGGGGAGTGTTTCCATACAGCGACAGTGCGCTTGGAATTTCTAGAGCAGGCTCGTTTCCATGCTCATGTACTCAAGGAATGGGATTTCCCCAGTAAATTCCAGGGGTCCCAGGGGACTGGGATAGGAAATACCTCTTTTCCCCCTGAGGTGGTCAATTGTTAGTCATCACCCCCCGTGGTGGATGCGCAGATCGTAGGGGTTTCTAACCCCTCCCTTTATTACAGCCCCTGCTTATAGTACCCTTCGGGATGCTGAGGACTGGAGCATTGATCTGTGGCCTCCCATGCCTTCTCTTGTACAGGGACGGCGCTGCGCCTGGTCTGTGCCGCGGTCATCACTGCAGTGGCCGCTAGAACCCTCATCAGAAAGATTCTTGATCATCACCTTGCGTATCTCCCCTGGGATGCGTTTAATGCACTCTCCAGTTGTGATGTATTTGTAAAATGTATCCTATTAGCACTGGATGGCACATTAGAATGTGTGCAAGGACTTCTGCCCTTGTGGTGGCTATACGTCGCTTGGTTTGGCTGCGACAGTGGGGTACTGACGATGATGCTAAGAAGACTCTTACTGGGCTTCCCTTTAGAGGGCAACGCCTGTTTGGGGCCGTCTGGACCTGTTTGGTAAATAAGGGCAATTCACCCCAATGTAGGCGGCCTTCCCGGCCCCTCGGGGCAGGGTAACCCCTCCCTACCATAGTGTAAAACAAGAACCAGGGGTGTCCTTCCTGGGGGCTCGTGCAGACTCCTGCCCCAGGAGCGGCATATAATGCCCTGGCCCCTCTGGCGGGGCTAAGCCTAAGTCTTGCACCAACATCTCCTCAAGCATGTTGGGGCGCCCTTGCCCGTCTGGGTGAGGGGACGGCTGCGGCACCTTGCTCATGCCAGGAGCAAGGTGACACGCCTCAGACTGGTGGATCCAGGAGGTAGTGCCCTCCGGATACAAGATAGAGTTTGCTGCGTGCCCCCCCCCCCAAGATTATCGGGTCCCGGGTTCTCCTGGTCCCTGCCTCTGTTCAGGTGCTGGTGCAGGCCATGCAAGGCCTGCGGGGTCTGGGGGTCTCTTGCAGATTGCCCTTAATAGGCAGAGGCAGGGGCCGATACACTAACCTTTCCACGGTTCCCCAAAAAAGGATGGGTCAGTCTGGCCCAATCTGGTCTCACAGATTTTCAGCAATTCGTCAATTACAGGCGGTTTCTGCAATGGAAACACTACGCTCGGCCATTGGCTCCTTACGCGTCGGGGGCTTCTTGCCGTCTGTGGAGCTCAATGCTGCTTATTTTTACTTACTTTACTTTACTTTACTTTACTTTACCCTGTGTCTTCTGGACACCGAGGTTCTTCAGATTCGCGTTGGCTGACCAACATTGATGATCGTGACCTTGTCATCTGGCCTCTCTTCAGGGTGCTGACGGGGGTGTGGTTTCTCATGAGACCAAGGGGCGTCTGCGCGATGACCTACCTGGACGTCCTCATCACTTCCCAGTCTCTACGTCTGGCTACGTTGGATACTCGGCTGGAGGGTGTCCTTTTGGGAGTTATTTGGAGGGGTGTTCAAACACCCCAAGTCCTTATTGTCCCCTTCATTGGTAACTCCATTCCTATGAATGATTTTTATACAGTTCAAGCAAGGATCTTCCTTCCTCAGCAATAAAGTGGACAATCTGGTTGTATGGGCTTAGTCCCTCTTAGCTGTCCCCGTCCCTCCACCAGGCAGGGGATGCAGCTGGTGGACCCGCTGGTGGCGTACTCCGAAGAGGCCATTTATGCTCAGTCCCCCCCTGGGGCCTTCTGCAACTTCTCCTGTTTGTCCTACGGGACAAGGACCCAGCATCCCTGGAGCAGGGTGTGTGTGTGCCTTTCTCCCTGGTGAGGAGGTCCCTCTTGTAGTGGATGAACTCAAGGAAC
Source organism: Gastrophryne carolinensis (assembly GCA_027917425.1). Taxonomy (NCBI): domain Eukaryota; kingdom Metazoa; phylum Chordata; class Amphibia; order Anura; family Microhylidae; genus Gastrophryne; species Gastrophryne carolinensis. The sequence goes on from CM051235.1 coordinate 9,250,131, forward strand.
CTGTCTGGGGGCAGTCCCTTCTTGCCCTTTCCTGGGTAGACAGTCACCATGGATGCCAATCTATTAGGTTGAGGGGGGTCTTCTTCTGGAAGTCCCCTCGGTTCCAGGGGAGTTAGGGCCCTTAGGAGGCTTATACACCTGTCAATGTTTGAATCTCTGAGCGTTCAAGTTAGTTCTAACTCGCTTGCCTACTCCTCTTCAGGGCCTGCCTGTTCGGGGGAGCTAGGCCTAGCTGACGGCCTTGGCCTACATTGAATATTCAGGGAGGGACCCGGTGCAGGAGGGTCCTCCGGGAAGTGTCTCGGATCCTGATCTGGGTGGTGGACAATCCCCTCCATTCAAAGAGCAAAAGTTAATTGATTTCGGATCGAGAATCGTAAGTTTGGGTGGGTGTTAGTCATTTTTTTCTGTTTTTTTGGCCATTTCCGACTCGCCTACGTACGAATGCGTATATGCTCTTACGATCATCGGAAGTTCGTTCCTAAATTTTAGGATCAAAACGTAAAACTTAGGATCAAATCCTAAAACTTAGGATCAAAACGTAAAACTTAGGATAATCGGATGTGTTTAGGTGTGATTCAGAGAACAGTTTTCAAACCTCTAAATACGTTTTAAAAGAAAGCCACTGGCGACACCTTTTAGCAGCCGGATTGCTGTTCTTGAACAGGTTTTTTGGCTATGTGGAGGAGTCTGCGCGTCTTGAGCTCCAATGAACTGCATGTATCAGCATGGCCGAGGCCATAAATTGTATGGCAATGCATACCTGATTCATGTATGCCTTATAAAAGCATTTTAATGTGGACCTTAATTAGTCCTTTGCATGTAAACCTTTATTTTGCAATATATTTGCGTTAATTAAAGAAACTTATGTCCTTTGTTATTTATTTTTAAATTGATGTACTAGAATAATATTTTTAGATTGAATTTATTGGTGTAGTTGTTTACCTTTGCTTTGTTTAATTATTTTAGCTCATCTTTGGTCAGATGCATCACACTTACTGAGGAGAGGAGAGCGGGATAAAGTGCAGGATGTGGGTTACTGCTGTATTTTGCACAGACACAGCAGAGCTGGGGGCACGGAAAGGTCAGAAATCAAAGAATGCAGAGCAACACAGTCACAAGGCCCTTTCTGTTTGCAGGCTGCCCGAGAATACCTGAGCCGCCATCTTGGCTGTTTCTAGACTCATAACATGCCGAAGTTGCTGGGTGTTTTTTAAGTTTTGAGAGCAATCTGTATGTAGAGGGTGTGGGTAACCACACACAAAATTTTAAGTTGTACCATTTGAAGCCAAAATATTAAAATTAAATCCACAAGTAAAAAATGCAAGTTAACTAAAAATTAAACAAAGTAAGATTTATTTATGCAAATGCAGTTTCGGTGGTTTATTCTCCCGGCTTCTTGTTCACTGCTTTTCAATGCTGGGGATTTGTGGGAGGTCCCGTGTATTTGAGGGGTCGGGAGGAGCCTGTTTTGCATGTCTCTGCAGTGCAGCGCCATCTGGCGGAGGATAACCCAAGTGTAAGTACTATATCTGGAGCAGGATGTACTGTATACAAATAATATCAATTCTACAGGTGAGTATTTCACAGAATTGTATTTTTGCACAGCACAAAGAATTCTCTAAAAAGTCCTACCCTCTAGTAATGAAAGCGAAACTAGGTGGTCTAGCCATGTCTCATCATTTACAGGAAATCACATGCTTTCCAAGAAATAGAAACTCAACTCTTGGCAGCTACGTGGCTAATGCATTTCATGTCGTGTATTTAAACAAGATGGATGCTGTTCACACAAAGCAAAAGCCATTTATCCCTTCACTATCCACTCCAGAACACAGCCATGGTCGAGGACCTTCATTCTTGTTCAAATTCTCTTGCCCCTAATTGGCTATTCAGGTAGAGTTGGGTGATTATGATGAATGTTTCGAAAGAGGATAAGACATAGTTGAGTAAAGGAACCTCATGACACTGGATGTATAGAGTAAAGGCTGGGGTCACCTTACAATGTCTGCTTTCAATCTGCTGTAGTCCACAAATTACCAGCTCCACTCGGCACTGCTGATTTTTGGGTACACCACTAGAGAAACGTTCAGAATCCCTTTGCAAAACTACTACTGGGTCCATGCTCCCTTTCTTCCTATCTAGCCCACGTGATTGTTAGCGGCCAATGTGGTTCACCGGGTGTGAGGATGTATGACTGCCCCGTGAACCTATTGGGTTGCTGGAGATGACGTGGGGCACCATCGCCGCTGCCACCAGTGATGGAACTGGGTATAGGTAAGTAGTTTAGGCAGCAGAACATTCCATATCCGTGCAGTGGCAGTGAATGGACCTCTGACAATTGTTATCTGGAGCTTTGTTGGAAGAGACTGGCTCTGCTGTCGGCCTTACAGTAGTTCTTTATCTTTCAGTTCATTCTAGGTCACAGGCCCTAATGGATTACCCTCAGCCAACCAGGTCCCGGGATGGAGCCGAAAGCAGGTAGGGCTTCAAGTGGTTGTGATGAAATTCAGTCCCACAAAGGTGAAGTATGGAGCTCTGAGACGAAGGATGATGCAGCTCTAGTACAACAGAAGGACACCACGGATAAGCTGATTGTGGTGGTCAGGGCCGGCTTTAGGTTCGTGTGGAAAGAGAGTCAAAGCAGTGAGTCACATGATGTCACCTTTCATCTCCACTGTCATAGATAGGTCATCTTCTTCTGCTCATTGTCCTCTAGTCCTTATTGCCTTCCCTATAGCCACCAATCACCCTCCAGTCCTTATTGCCTTCCCTATAGCCACCAATCACCCTCCAGTCCTTATTGCCTTCCCTATAGCCACCAATCACCCTCCAGTCCTTATTGCCTTCCCTATAGCCACCAATCATCCTCCAGTCCTTATTGCCTTCCCTATAGCCACCAATCATCCTCCAGTCCTTATTGCCTTCCCTATAGCCACCAATCACCCTCCAGTCCTTATTGCCTTCCCTATAGCCACCAATCATCCTCCAGTCCTTATTGCCTTCCCTATAGCCACCAATCATCCTCCAGTCCTTATTGCCTTCCCTATAGCCACCAATCATCCTTCTGTCCTTATTGCTTTCCCTATAGCCACCAATCATCCTCCAGTCCTTATTGCCTTCCCTATAGCCACCAATCACCCTTCAGTCCTTATTGCCTTCCCTATAGCCACCAATCATCCTCCAGTCCTTATTGCCTTCCCTATAGCCACCAATCGCCCTCCAGTCCTTATTGCCTTCCCTATAGCCACCAATCACCCTCCAGTCCTTATTGCCTTCCCTATAGCCACCAATCACCCTCCAGTCCTTATTGCCTTCCCTATAGCCACCAATCATCCTCCAGTCCTTATTGCCTTCCCTATAGCCACCAATCACCCTCCAGTCCTTATTGCCTTCCCTATAGCCACCAATCACCCTCCAGTCCTTATTGCCTTCCCTATAGCCACCAATCATCCTCCAGTCCTTATTGCCTTCCCTATAGCCACCAATCATCCTCCAGTCCTTATTGCCTTCCCTATAGCCACCAATCATCCTCCAGTCCTTATTTCCTTCCTTATAGCCACCAATCACCCTCCAGTCCTTATTGCCTTCCCTATAGCCACCAATCATCCTCCATGCTTCCCGGTCCAACGGCGCATGCGCGAGCCTTGGGCGCATCCCCGCTATCCCTCTAGCAGGGCGTGTGCATGGCATTTGTGAACGGCCAGTGCGGGTACGCTCCCTGATAGAGGAAAGCGGGGGATGTGGCTGCCAGCGCAATCGTAGCCGTTGGCCTTAGACAAGGGCTTAGACGCCGTGACGTCAGCGCTGATTGGACGAGCGGCCGCGCATGCCCCATAGGACCGGGAAGAGGTGAGTTGCGCTCGGTGATCTGATAGTCAAAATCCTGGGTTTTGGTCCACTTTAAAGTTAGTTTCTTCTAAAAAGCATCTAATCCTTTTTTGAAGCTGTTGATGCTGTGATTCTGTGGGAGGCTATTCCACAGATTTATAGTTCTTATGGTAAAGAATGATTGTCACCCCCTCTTTTTTTTCCAGTAAAAGGCAGTGCCCCCTTGTCTTTAGAGAGGATTTTACCTGAAATAGTGTTCCCCCATATTTTTTGTATTGGCCATTTATATATTTATACAAGTTAATCATGTCCCCCCTCAGCCGTCTCGTCTCATGACTAAACGGATTTAATTCTTATAATCTTTCCTCATAACTAAGATCCTTCATTCCTCTTATTAGTTTGGTGGCTCCTCTGCTCCCTTTCCATAGTCAGAGCGTCCTTTCTATGAATGGGAGCCCAGAACTGGACGGCATATTCCAGGTGAGGGCGCACCAGTGCCTTGTAAAGAGGCAAAAATACTCACCTATCCCGTGATTCCAGGCCTTTATTAATACATGATAATATCTTGGTGGCCTTGGAAGCAGCTGCTTGGCATTGCATGCTGTTATTTAGCCTGTGATCTACCAGTACCCCCAGATCCTTCTCAACAAGTGACTCTCCCAGCAAGGACAATATGTGGCCTTCAGGTTGTTAGACCCCAAGTGCATCACTTCAAATTCAACTTCACCTTTTCATCACACCTTCTTATCTCTCTCTTTCACATTCTTTCCATCTCTCCTTCATTTTCCCTCTATTTATAGTCTGAGAGTGACTGTAGGAGCGGGTTTAAGGGCGGAATCCCAAATTCTTGCACAGGCGCCTCCTAACCTTAGGTCAGCCCTGGATGTAATGACGGCTTACCCGCATCTCTGCAACAGCTGATGATGAACAAGACGGGGAGGCTGATTTATTAACAGCGCCAAGTAGCGACAGTTGAGTGACTGTAGCGGTATTTTCACAGCGCCCGCTAGTAGTCCCTGTGCTTGGCCGTTGTTCGGTTGTTGACAGCGACTCAGTCGGTGTGGCGTAATGTTGAATACAAGGTGATGAGTCGCTATTTGACAGGTTCCGCGCTGTATGGGAGCGCATGATAGCGACTGGTCAGAGCGAACGGCTCCCACCATATTCATCAAAAAATCACGCTCCAAAAATTCTCGCGCTGTGAAATGCTTGTTTAAACCCCAGAGCGCTGGCGGCGATGGGTTAAAAGTAGTTTTTTAACCCCCAAACAACCATATTTTTGGAAACCAAAAAAAAAAAAAGTATTTTAAATAATTTAGTAATATGAATATGTAAATGCTGGAGTGTCCTCCTAATCACTCCTCCCTGGGCCCCTGGGTACTAACACTCGCACTCCACACATATCTATTGATACTACCAAATTGGGAATATAATAATATTTTTTTATTATTCAAAAACCGATCATAAAAACATGATTAAGAACAACAATAGTTCATGGTGCAATACCGTTAATAACCACATAGGGGAGCCTGTCGGCCAAATTATACAGTGTCTAATTAATTACAATGTGATGAACTCTAAACTAATGGGGCCAGACAGGGACCCCACGGCAAAGCCCACGCGTTTCGAGCCTCTGGGGCTCTTTATCAAAGCTCAATGGTGGCTTTGCCGTGGGGTCCCTGTCTGGCCACCAGCACAGTAAGATTTATTGTTGATGTGTTTGATGATTTATTGTATATTGCTTCATGTTGCACTTTGCACTTTTGTCTCTTGCTGGGCCCGTTTTAGTCAGGGTCCTGCTATGTTGAATACTTGTAGCACAGTTATTAGCACTTAGCACTTTATTAGGAGATTAGTTTAGAGTTCATCACATTGTAATTAATTAGACACTGTATAATTTGGCCGACAGGCTCCCCTATGTGGTTATTAACGGTATTGCACCATGAACTATTGTTGTTCTTAATCATGTTTTTATGATCGGTTTTTGAATAATAAAAAAATATTATTATATTCCCAATTTGGTAGTATCAATAGATATGTGTGGAGTGCGAGTGTTAGTACCCAGGGGCCCAGGGAGGAGTGATTAGGAGGACACTCCAGCATTTACACATTCAGTATGCAGAAGCAATAGGGTTCCACTCTGGGCAGCGCACCCATTATATACATATCTTTTTTAGGTTTAGTGCCACCCGCTAACATCCTGTTTTTAGTAATATGAATACATTAATATCAGACCTGTAATATCAATTCTGTACAATTTTTTTTTTTTTTCCCTTAAAAAAATTATCTAAAATGGCAGAAGTGGTCACAGAATTTTTCACATTAAAAAAAACAAAAAAACACATTAATAACAATTAATTATTAATATTTAAAGATTGTTCCATTGAAATGCATTGGAGCGCGCCAGGTACCGAGAGGTCATACCTGTCGCTGTTCAAGGTCGCTCGCTGGCGCTGTGGGCTGAGGCTGGAATAATGATGAATGAGTCGCTATATGGCGCTATCTCAGTCGCTAAGCAGGATCGGCTTGATAAATGTGTGATTGTGGTGGGGAGCCGGCGTTCTCGTGGCGGGGCCCGTCATTACCGGCCGCTCACCAGTCGCTACCTGTCGCTATTCCTTCATAAATAAGGGCCTAAACTTTCATTGACTTGACGAGAAGCCTTGATTCCTTATACAATACTGACACCTAGGGGAAGCCAAGCAGACAGCACTGTGCCGTCTATAGAACGCGTCACATCTTATAGAGCAAGACGTGATTGGCTGAGATTTTCATAACAACAATTTTAAATTTAAAGACCTATAGCTAGGTACCTACCAACTTTTCAGGGTGGGAAATGGGGACATTTGTTAATTTAGGCCACACCCCCTTATTGAGGGATGGATAGGAGATAGGTTGTAACAAGTGAAAGGAAATGGCAAGCTGCTCTGAGAATTAAATAGGAAGCGTGGGAGGCCCAAATGTGGGCCCACCCTTCAGTCTCATCTGCCAGGCTCATACTAACGCCAGGTAGCGACAGATGAGCGACTATAGCGAGGATTTCAGAGTGACCGCTAGTAGTCGCTGTGCTCGGCCATGGTTAGTTGTTTCAGAGCGCCTCCGTCGCTGGCCGGCATTGATGAATATGTTGTGTGAGTCGCAGTACTACGCTGTATGGGAGCGAACGGTAGCGCCAGCTCAGTGCGACTGACTCACACCACATTCATAAAAAAAAAAACAGCCTCAAATTGCGCCGGCGCTCAAAATCGGGTCGTTGTAGCCCATAGCGCCAGACGCTGTGTGATTAAAGTCTGTTTATGAACATGTATCCACTAGTAACAAAGCGAAAACACATGGAATGACATTGTTATAACATTGTAACATGACACTTTAATAACGGACATGTCAGGACAATTCTGCATAAAAATATTATTAATCCAAAAAGTTTTCAAAAATGTCATTTTCTTGCACAGGATACATGTCAGAAAGATTTGAGATTTTATTTAAAAAAAAAAAAAATTGGGATCAGGAAAGGGATTTAAGGATCGTCCATAGAAATGTAAGGGAGAGCGTCAGGTAGCGACAGGTAAGACGTGGCGCTCTGCAAGGCTGTACGCTGAGCCTGGGATAATGATGAATCGGACGCTACATGGCGTTGTACCAGTCGCTCACCAGATTTGGCTTCATAAATGTGTAATTGCTGCCGTGTCCGGCGTTCACCTGCCGCTACCTGGCGCTATACCTTGATGAATAAGGGCCTAAGTATTAAGCACCAATCAGGTCTAGCTATGTGGAAAGACAGAGGTTTGGTTGCACATATCTGCAGATACATGTTAGTGTTAGTGTTTAGTGTGGTCCCTACTCTCTATATATGAGCCCCATAATAGGGACATGTATAGGGACATATACATAATAATGGCCATAATAGGGACATGTGCTGCAGCTAGTAAAATACAGAGCTACTCACCAGGAGCTGCCCACTCCCATTCAGTGCACTACATAGGGGAAGGGTCGCAGCCTGCTAGTGTCGGGTAGAGTAGAGTAGGGACCACTAAACACTAACATGTGTGACCAACCCTCTGTCTTTCCACATAGCCAGACATGATTGGTGCTTAATACTTAGATGAGACTGATGGGTGGGCCCACATTGGGGCCTCCCACACTACCTATTTAAAGCGGACCTTCACCCTGAATAAGAGCCTATCTTATATTTTTCCCCCCACCCTGTACATACAGATTGCCCACATTAATCCGGACCTTCACCCTGAATAAGAGCCTATCTTATATGTTTCCCACACCCTGTACATACAGATTGCCCACATTAATCCGGACCTTCACCCTGAATAAGAGCCTATCTTATATGTTTCCCACACCCTGTACATACAGATTGCCCACATTAATCCGGACCTTCACCCTGAATAAGAGCCTATCTTATATGTTTCCCACACCCTGTACATACAGATTGCTCACATTAATCCGGACCTTCACCCTGAATAAGAGCCTATCTTATATGTTTCCCACACCCTGTACATACAGATTGCTCACATTAATCCGGACCTTCACCCTGAATAAGAGCCTATCTTATATGTTTCCCACACCCTGTACATACAGATTGCTCACATTCAAAATCATCCTACCTGCATCTACTGCATGTTGTGAGCCTTTATACATCCAAGATGGCGGCTCATGGAGCATCAGGCAGCCTGCAAACAGGAAGTGTCTTCTAATTGTGCTGCTCTGCATTCTGGGATTGCTGACCTTTTTCTGACCCAAACTCTGCTCTGTCTGAACAAAGCACAGCTATAACCCCGCCCCATGCACTTTATCCCACTCTCCTCAGTATGTGTGATGCTTCTGAGGCAAGATGGCGACGCCCGTATCCTAAAGTCCTGAACAGAGTTGCAGCCCAGTGGGGGAAAGGATAATAAGTGATTAAAAAACTTAAAATATATTAATTTTAGATGCTGGGAAATAGTTTTTTAAGGGTTTAGGCTTTTCAATAAATCATGGTGAAGGTCCGGTTTAATTCCCAGAGCAGCTTGCCATTTCCTTTCATTTGTAACAGTTACAACAATATAAAAACTTTGAATAGGCAAATGAATCATTTATTGCTGCAGATCTGCATGTTACACCTCAAAGAGGGACAATATGTAAATGAAGCCACGCCCCACATTGAGGGATGGATGAAGCCACGCCCCCTCATTGAGGGATAGATGAAACCACACCCCTCATTGAGGGATGGATGAAGCCACACCCCTCATCGAGGAATGGATGAAGCCATGCCCCCTCATTGAGGGATGGATGAAGCCACACCCCCTCATTGAGGGATGGATGAAGCCACGCCCCCTCATTGAGGGATGGATGAAGCCACACCCCCTAATTGAGGGATGAACGAAGCCACGCCCCCTCATTGAGGGATGGATGAAGCCACACCCCCACATTGAGAGATGTATAGGAGATACATTGTAACAGTTACAACAATATAAAAACTTTGAATAGGCAAATGAATCATTTATTGCTGCAGATCTGCATGTTACACCTCAAAGAGGGACAAATGAGAACAATGAGGGACAGGGGGACATGGGCTCTAAGAGGGACAGTCCCTCCTTATCAGGGACACTTGGGAGGTATGAGTTGAATTAGAGGGGGGGGGGGGGGGGTTTAGCAGCCAGGGTTTCCTGCCGTTATCCCTGAAAAGGATATTGTTAATTAGTAGAACTTGGCCTATCAGAATTGCCCGGGTAATGTTTTTGCCCCCTTCTCCTGAGTGATACCTCCCACCAATGAGATCCCTTTTTATGTGATGGGAGCTGTTTACCTGACCACGACGTTTGCTGTAAAACGCAACTAAGGAAATGTCTGGAAAATCCAACTAGAACAGCTGGGCTTTCTATGGGGGGAATTGGAACCACTCTGGCAGCTCTGCACTAACTATTAATTAACATGAGCTTCAATGGGATTGGCTGAACACAGCCACGCCCACGCCCACTTATGCAGACACGGTGCTATAACTTAAAGTAGACCAAAACCCACCGCGATCACCCCGGGAATCTATAAGATTCCTGGGCCGATCTATTCCAAAATCGAGATGCCCCCCTGTGTGAAACCCCCCAGGTCACCCCATACACTTACCTTGTTTCCCGGTCCAATGGCACATGTGCGAGCCGCAGTCGCATCCCCGCTGTCCCTCTAGCAGGGCGCGTGCCCAGCTGTTCTAGTTGGATTTTCGCCGGGCATTTGTCAATGCTCCCTGTTAGAGGAAAGCGAGGGATGAGACCGCCAGCGCGCTCGGAGCCGCTGGCCTTAGACGAAGGCTTAGATGACGTGATGTCAGCGGCTCCGAGCTCGCTGATTGGACGAGCGGCCACGCATGTGCCCTGGGGCCGGGAAGAGGTGAGTGCACTTTGCCGATTTGGGGGGTTTCACACAGCGGGGGACCAAAACCCAGGATAGTCAAAATCCTGGGTTTTGGTCCACTTTAATGTGACGGGACCCTGGTTCAAAACTTAAATTGGGCCCTCTCAGGGCTCATACAGTAATCCTTTTTTTTCTTCTTAAAAGTGGAACAAAACCCACCAGTGTCCGGCCTAGAATCTAAAAGATTAAGATGAGAGCCACCCGAAGAACGATTGTAATTTGGCAGGCGGCTCCCGTTATTAGTCATTATAGTCAATGGGAGCAAAGATAGCAAACGCCTCTCATTGGCTGAGCGCCCGCACATGCTTCATTGGACCGATGACAGGGGAGTTGGGTGAACGTGGGGTTTCACATCCCAAATCGTGGACCGGAACAAAACCCAGGAACAACTGAAGACTGATAGATATATTTTTTTTTCCCCTTCCTGCCTGTGATGTCAGGTGCAGCACTTGGAGGCAATATGCTTTACATGCTTTTGTACTATGACCATGTGATTATAATTAACCTTAATCGCAGTAACTTTATAGTGAGTACTTGTTAGACCTTGTAATACATTTGAAAAAGGTCGCGCCCGAAACGCGTTTGATTTTATCCCTGCATTTGCACTGATGGGCTGCTTTTAACGATTTTTGATAATAAACGGATGTTTTATGGAAGTGCAGACCGGCATCATTTTTCGGATTTATCATGGTTGTGGACTAACCAGGTCGGGCCCCCGATTTCCTACTATCTGCTACAGCTGGGGAGTGAGTCTTCCCATTTATTAACAACTGAAGACTGAAACAGCAGAAACAGATGGCGCTTCCTTTATGTAAATGAGGCCAAATGAGCACAAATATGATAAATAAAAGTGGAAGAGAAACAATGATGAGGCCCGTCTGACCTTCTGGGCCCCGGTGCGGTCACACCCCCTGCACCCCATATACTTACTCCTCTGTGCAGACACATTAATGGACTTTTTGTTCTTTTTATTTCCCCTCTAAATGATTTCAGTTTGCTTCTAAATGGAATTGTGCAGATTACGGGGCACATTGGAGGTGGAAAAAGTTCTGATGATTCTTCTTATACATGGCAACAAACGGCCATCCTAACAGGGGCGTGCAGACTTTTTCTCTCCACTATAGGTAAACTTTAAAGCGGACGGGGAGGCCGATTTATTAATAGCGCCAGGTAGCGACAGATGAGCGACAGTAGCGTTTTTTACACAGCGCCCGCTAGTATTCGCTGTGCTTGGCCGTTGTTCATTTGTTGACAGCGACTCAGTCGGTGTGCGGTAATGTTGAATACGGGGTGAGGAGTCGCTGTTTGACAGGTTCCGCGCTGTATGGGAGCGCATGACAGCGAATGGCCATAGCGAACGGCTCCCAGCATATTCATTAACAAATCACGCTTAAAAAATTCTCGCGCTGTGAAATGCTTGTTTAAACCCCAGAGCGCTGGCGGCGATGGGTTAAAAGTAGTTTTTTAACCCCCAAACAACCAAATTTTTGAAAAAAAAAACAAAAAAACACGTTTTTAAAAACATTTTGTAATATGAATACATTAATATCAGACCTGTAATATCAATTCTGTACATTTTTTTTTTTTAACTTAAAAAAATATCTAACATTGCAGAAGTGGTCACAAAATTTTTGACATTTAAAAAAAAAAAAAAAAAAAACATTAATAGCAATTAATTATGAATATTTAAAGATTGCTCCATTGAAATGCATTGGAGAGCGCATATGTGTCGCTGTTCAAGGTCGCTCGCTGGCGCTGTGGGGTGAGGCTGGAATAATGATGAATAATTCGCTATCTGGCGCTCTGTCAGTCGCTAAGCAGGATCGGCTTGATAAAATGTGATTGCGGAGGGGAGCCGGCGTTCTCGTGGCGGTGACTGTCATTACCGTTCGCTCACTATTCGCTACCTGGCGCTATCCCTTGTTAAATAAGGGCCCAAAACCCAGCTCGGTCTAGGAATTTATAAGATTTTCGATCCATTCCCTCCCCCTGGGGCATCCAAAATCGTGATGCCCCGCTGTGTCATACCCCCCAGGTCGCCCCGTTCACTTATCTTATTTCCCTGTCCAACGACGCATGCACGAGCCGCGGCCGCATCTCCGCTATACCTCTAGCAGGACGCGTGCCCACGCCAAGCATTTGTGAATGGCCGGCGTGGGCACGCTCCTGGTTAGGGGGATGCAGAAGATGCGGCCGCCAGCGCGCTCGGAGCCACTCGCCTTAGACTCCATCTTAGATGCTGTGATGTCAGCAGCTCCAAGCGCGCTGATTGGACAAGCGTCCGCACATGCACCATATGCGCCCTCAAGAGGTGAGTTGCGCTCAGCGATTTTGGGGGTTTCACACAGGGGGGCACCCCCGATCAGGGGAAAGACCAAAACCCAGGATAGTCAAAAATCCTGGGTTTTGGTCCACTTTAAGCTATAACTGAAATTCACCACAGCACGATTAAGAATGTGAAGGATGTTGTGATTTTACCATATTTCTATTTATTTGATTTTTCGCCTCCTGACTCACTTGCCGCCGTCGCTCAGTAAATAAGTCAGTTTTTAAGACTTAACAACAATATACAAAAAAAAAAAAATTAAAAAAATCCGTAACAAAGAAAGCCGCGACCCCGCGGGGACACGCGCGTCACATTGTAACAATCAATCAAGCAACACTCAAATAACACAAAAACATCGATATGTAAAGACAAAGCCAAAAACAAGGTCACGCCCCTAAAAAATGCGCTAGTATAGCAATAGGATGAAATAAAGCTGCCGGCAGCCAATCGTCTAGAAGCTACTTCTAACCTATCCATTAGAAATCATAGCAAATGGTTTAGTCCTTAAAGTGGAGCAAAATCGTACAAAATTAGGATGCCCCAGGGCTGGACTGGCCATAGGGAGATCCGGGACAATGCCCGGTGGGCCGCTCTGCTTTAGGCCAGTTGTGCTGCTGCTTTTAACCCCCACATTCAATCCCTGCCCCTTAGTCTCCCTCTCAGCCCCCTGTCCCCAGCCCCACTGTACCCACAAGCCAAGGAACCCCAGCGTCCAATTCTATAGCCCCAGAATCATAGTTGGGGGGCCTCAGCGGGGACGTGTTGGGCCGGCAAAGGGCTGGTAAAATCCAGGGCTAATTTTTGGCTCCAGTCGGCCACTGGTGGGGTGCATGGCTAAGCAGAATGTGGCTAAGTCCCTTACTACCTTTGACGGGATGTAGGCCGAGAGACATGTACAGTCCTTGGGCGAAACGGTTATTGGGCGAAACGGGTGGTTTTACACAGCGGGGCAAACCCTCAATTTGCAATGCCCCTGTGATGGAGACCAAAACACTGGGGGTGGGGGCAGAATTCTGGGTTTGGGTCCACTTTAAAAAATGTACAGGATAATAGAGCTAATGGTCTGTGGGGGTGCAGAACACTTATGCAGTAGAGTATCTCTCATAACTTAATAACCAGTTGAGTTGTATTATGTTATGTAACCCTTAATTACAAACAAATTAACGTAAAAAAGTACATAAAATTGCTTTAACAAAAAAAAAAACTCAAAAAGTTAAATTCTACACTTGATGGTCCAGTTGGTCAAAAAAAAATTGTTCCATTCAGAGCTATTCCTGGAAACGAACATGACGGGTGTTTGCCATCATCCATCTTCAGCAGCCATTTTCCTCCCCCGCGACATGCTGCTCGGTCTCCTGATGTTTCGTAACAATAGAGTCGTCCAAAGAAAGTTTCTGCAAGTTCTCCTCGGGGCTGTCAGGCTCATCCCGGCTGCTTTCAAGATTCTCGGGCCCCTCGTAACAGCCGGAGTCTCGGGGAAGGTGAGCGTCGGGGTTGGTTGTAGACGTCGACGTCCCTTCTTCTGATTCGCTGCCAGCTACGGTGCGTAAATGAGTACAATTGTGAGGAGAACTTTGGAAAGTTTAATCACCTAAAAGCATAACAAGAGCCATCCCCTAAAATACCAAGTCTTATCCAATCTCTAAAGCCCACCCCCAACCAATATGACTCTGACCGTTCTTTTGGTCCCCAAAAGCCAAAACCTACAGCATGTTGGTTCAGCAAAACCCATCTACGGCCATAGGAAGCCTAGTCTTTAGTTACCATGGTCATCAGTTAGCCAGCACTTCTCATAAGGTCAACCTCCATGGCTTATCGATGGTGTGATGACCAAGTTATCATTGATTGATTTGCCCCTTTGATGAAAGATCCTATTTAATAAAGCCCAGACTTCAAAGAACCTGGTCACCAACTACCTAGTTCTTCACTCAACATAACCATTCAGTCTTTAGTTTAGATGGCCATCTGTTAGCCAGCTCTTCCCTCAACACAACCATTTAGGTCTTGATTGTTATTACATTTGGTGATTGATCAATTTGCCCTTTTGATGAAGGACCCTAGATGGTCACCCCCAGACAATATGACCCTGACCCTTCCTTTAGTCTCCAAAAGCCAAAACCTATAGTATATTGGTCTGTAAAACCCACCTACGGCCATAGGAAGCCTAGTCTTTAGTTATCATGGTCGTCAGTTAGCCAGCACTTCCCACAAGATCACCATCCATGGCTTATCAATGGTGTGATGACCAAGTTACCTAAAGTCTAGGCTTAATTAAATATGACCAAAGATGGATGTTGCCAAAAGTCCATGTAGGGACCTTCATCAAAGGAGGCTTGATTTTTATTCTATTTGGTCATTGATTAATTTGCTCCTTTGATGGAGGACCCTAGATGGACATTTGGAAAAACCCATCTATGGTCATAGGAAGCCTAGTTTTTAGTCACCAGGGTCACTAGTTAGCCAGCATTTCCCACAAAATAATCATCCAGGGCTTGGTATGTAATGCATTTGCCCATGGATTGATTTTCTCCTTTTAAGGAGGTCCCTAAATGGACCTTTTGCAAAGTCTAGATGGACCTTTGGCAAATCCCTATATGGACCTTTGGCAAATGCCATTGATGACCATATTCAATGGATAGTTATGTTGAGGGTTAAGCTGGCAAACAGATAACCATCTAAACTAAAGACAGAAGGGTTAATTTGAGTGAAGAACCAGCTCATTGATGACCAAGTTACCTAAAGTCTAGGCCTCATTAAACATGACCAAAGATGGGTTATTGCCAAAAGCCGATCTAGAGACCTTCATCAATGGAGGCTTGATCGTTATTCCATTTGGTCATTGATTGATTTGCCCCATTGATGAAAGAAGCTAGACGACCCTTCCATGATCCTATTTAATAAAGCCCAGACTTTAAAGAACCTGGTCACCAACTAGTTCTTCACTCAACATAACCATTCAGTCCTTAGTTTAGATGAACATCTGTTAGCCAGCCCTTTGCTCAAAACAACCATTTAGGTCTTGATTGTTATTACATTTGGTGATTGATTAATTTGCCCCTTTTGATGAAGGACCCTAAATGGTCAACCCCAGACAATATGACCCTGGCCGTACTTTTTTGTCTACGGACATAGGAAGCCTAGTCTTTAGTTACTATGGTCATAAGTTAGCCAGCTCTTCCCACAAGATCATCCTCCATGGCTTATCGGTGTTGTGATGATCAAGTTACCTGAAGTCGAGTCTTAAATAAATATGGCCAAAGATGGGTTTTTCAATAAGCCCATGTAGAGACATCTGTAAAGGGAGCCTTGATTGTTATTCTATTTGGTCATTGATTAATTTGCTCCTTTGATGGAGGACTCTGGATGGACATTTGGCAAAACCCATCTATGGTCATAGGAAGCCTAGTTTTTAGTTACTATGGTCACTAGTTAGCTAGTTCTTCCATCCAGGGAACCATCCAGGGCTTAGAATGTAATGCATTTGGCCACGGATTGATTTTCTCCCTTTAAGGAGGTCCCTATATGGACCTTTGGCAAACCCCTAGATGCACCTTTGATAAATGCCATTGATGACCATATTCAATGGATAGTTATGCTGAGGGTTAAGCTGGCTAACAGATGATCATCTAAACTAAAGACAGAAGGGTTATTTTAAGTGAAGAACCAGCTCATTGATGACCAAGTTACCTAAAGTCTAGGCTTAATTAAATATGACCAAAGATGGGTTTTGTGAAAAGTCCATGTAGAGACTTCCGTAAAGGGAGCCTTGATTGTTATTCTATTTGGTCATTGATTAATTTTCTCCTTTGATGGAGGACCTTAGATGGACATTTGGCAAAACCCATCTATGGTCATAGAAAGCCTAGTTTTTAGTTATCATGGTCACTAGTTAGCCAGCTCTCCCCACAAGATAACCATCCAGGGCTTGGTATGTAATGTATTTGGCCATAGATTGATTTTCTACTTTTAAGAAGGTCCCTGGATCGACCTTTGGCAAAGTCTAGATGGACCTTTGGCAAATCCCTAGATGGACCTTTGGCAAACGCCATTGATGACCATATTCAATGGATAGTGATGTTGAGGGTTAAGCTGGTTAACAGATAACCATCTAAACTAAAGACAAAAGGGTTATTTTGAACCAGCTCATTGGTGACCAAGTTACGTAAAGTCTAAGCTTAATTATATATGACCAAAGATGGGTTTTTGCCAAAAGTCCATGTAGGGACCTTCATCAATGGAGCCTTGATCGTTATTCCATTTGATTAATTTGCCCCTTTGATGAAAGACTTTATAGTACCTGGTCACCAACTAACTAGTTCTTCCCTCAACATAAACATTCAGTCTTTAGTTTAGATGGCCAACTGTCAGACAGCTCTTCCATCAGCACAAGCATCCAAGGCTTGATCATCATTACATTTGGTGATTGATTAAAATACCCCTTTGATAAAGGACCCTCGATGGTCTTTTGGCAAAACCCATCTTTGGCTATATTTCATGAATCCTGGGCTTCAGGTAATTTGGTCATCAATTGGCTAGCTCTTCCCTCAACATAACCACCCAGGGTTTGGTCTTTATTTCATTTGGTCATTGCTCCTTTGCCTAAGGTTCCAAGATGGGCTTTTGGCAAAACCAATCTATGAACCTATTAAATGAAGCCTACTCTTTAGATAACTTCATGTAACTGCATTAGGTAACAGCAAGGATTGATAAATGAGTTATAACTTTTCCTACCGTCATCATAATCCAAGAGGACTTCAGCGGCAGTCAGCAGCTTCACGGTGTGCTGGGGGTCCGTGATGTTTAATTCCAGCAAGTGACTCTCCTTTAGGTCCTTGAAGTCCTCAATTGTCTGATAGCCATTCAGCATAAGGGTGGCTATATGCTCCTGGGGGCAAGAGGACAGTTATAACATTGCATCATGCAGGAGGACATAAACATTTTGGCCCCACCAATGGTCCCCAGGAACTAGGGAGAGAAGATGCCATTGACAAGTGAAAGGCTGAGCATAAGCCAGTTTCCATGCTTCAGGGGAATTTGGGCAAGCGGCCATTCAAAGTATCTATTCAGCATGTTACAAAACTATAATGGTATCAATATGGTCGGTTTTAGGCAAAATGTGATCTGGGGCGAAACTAAAAGTGTGGCCCCAAGTTCCGAAGTATTCTACCCACAACAAAATTATATCCAGTAAATACTGTATATGGTTACCCTGTGCCCAGTCACTGTCCAGTCCCTGGTGCCCCCTCATTTGTCCAGCCCCTGGCATCCTCCCCCATGTGCCCAGCCCCTGGCATCCTCCCCCATTTGTCCAGCCCCTGGCATCCTCCCCCATGTGTCCAGCCCCTGGCATCCTCCCCCATTTGTCCAGCCCCTGGCATCCTCCCCCATGTGTCCAGACCCTGGCATCCTCCCCCATGTGTCCAGCCCCTGGCATCCTCCCCCATGTGTCCAGCCCCTGGCATCCTGCCCCATGTGTCCAGACCCTGGCATCCTCCCCCATGTGTCCAGCCCCTGGCATCCTCCCCCATGTGTCCAGCCCCTGGCATCCTCCCCCATGTGTCCAGCCCCTGGCATCCTGCCCCATGTGTCCAGACCCTGGCATCCTCCCCCATGTGTCCAGCCCCTGGCATCCTCCCCCATGTGTCCAGCCCCTGGCATCCTGCCCCATGTGTCCAGACCCTGGCATCCTCCCCCATGTGTCCAGACCCTGGCATCCTCCCCCATGTGTCCAGCCCCTGGCATCCTCCCCCATGTGTCCAGCCCCTGGCATCCTGCCCCATGTGTCCAGCCCCTGGCATCCTCCCCCATGTGTCCAGAACCCTGGCATCCTCCCTCATGTGTCCAGCCCCTGGCATCCTCCCTCATGTGTCCAGCCCCTGGCACCCTGGCCCATGTGTCCAGCTCCTGGCATCCTCCCCATGTGTCCAGACCCTGGCATCCTCCCCCATGTGTCCAGCCCCTGGCATCCTCCCCCATGTGTCCAGCCCCTGGCATCCTCCCCATGTGTCCAGAACCCTGGAATCCTCCCCCATGTATTCAGCCCCTGGTATCCTCCCTCATGTGTCCAGCCCCTGGCATCCTCCCTCATGTTTCCAGCCCCTGGCATCCTCCCCCATGTGTCCAGCCCCTGGCATCCTCCCTCATGTGTCCAGCCCCTGGCATCCACCCCCATGTGTCCAGCCCCTGGCATGCTCCCCCATGTGTCCAGCCCCTGGCATCCTCCCCCATGTGTCCAGCCCCTGGCATCCTCCCTCATGTGTCCAGCCCCTGGCATCCTCCCCCATGTGTCCAGCCCCTGGCATCCTCCCCATGTGTCCAGAACCCTGGAATCCTCCCCCATGTATTCAGCCCCTGGTATCCTCCCTCATGTGTCCAGCCCCTGGCATCCTCCCTCATGTTTCCAGCCCCTGGCATCCTCCCCCATGTGTCCAGCCCCTGGCATCCTCCCTCATGTGTCCAGCCCCTGGCATCCACCCCCATGTGTCCAGCCCCTGGCATCCTCCCCCATGTGTCCAGCCCCTGGCATCCTCCCCCATGTGTCCAGCCCCTGGCATCCTCCCCCATGTGTCCAGCCCCTGGCATCCTCCCTCATGTGTCCAGCCCCTGGCATCCTCCCCCATGTGTCCAGCCCCTGGCATCCTCCCTCATGTGTCCAGCCCCTGGCATCCTCCCCATGTGTCCAGCCCCTGGCATCCTCCCCATGTGTCCAGCCCCTGGCATTCTGCCCCATGTCTCTAGCCCCTGGCATCCTCCCTCATGTGTCCAGCCCCTGGCATCCTCCCTCATGTGTCCAGCCCCTGGCATCCTCCCCATGTGTCCAGCCCCTGGCATCCTGCCCCAAGTGTCCAGCCCCTGGAATCCTCCCCCACGTGTCCAGCTCCCGGCACCCCCCCTATGTGTCCAGCCCCTGGCATCCTGCCCCATGTCTCTAGCCCCTGGCACCCCCCATGTGTCCAGCCCCTGGCATCCTTCCCCGTGTGTCCAGCCCCTGGCATCCTCCCCCATAAGTCCAGCCCCTGGCACCCCCCCATGTGTCCAGCCCCTGGCATCCTCCCCCATGTGTCCAGCCCCTGGCATCCTCCCCCATGTGTCCAGCCCCTGGCATCCTCCCCCATAAGTCCAGCCTCTGGCATCCTCCCCCATGTGTCCTTCCCCTGGCACCCCCCCCATGTGTCCAGCCCCTGGCATCCTCCCCCATGTGTCCAGCCCCTGGCATCCTCCCCATGTGTCCAGCCCCTGGCATCCTGCCCCATGTCTCTAGCCCCTGGCATCCTCCCTCAAGATGGGTTTTTCAATAAGCCCATGTAGAGACATCTGTAAAGGGAGCCTTGATTGTTATTCTATTTGGTCATTGATTAATTTGCTCCTTTGATGGAGGACTCTGGATGGACATTTGGCAAAACCCATCTATGGTCATAGGAAGCCTAGTTTTTAGTTACTATGGTCACTAGTTAGCTAGTTTTTCCATCCAGGGAACCATCCAGGGCTTGGTATGTAATGCATTTGGCCACGGATTGATTTTCTCCCTTTAAGGAGGTCCCTATATGGACCTTTGGCAAACCCCTAGATGGACCTTTGATAAATGCCATTGATGACCATATTCAATGGATAGTTATGCTGAGGGTTAAGCTGGCTAACAGATGATCATCTAAACTAAAGACAGAAGGGTTATTTTAAGTGAAGAACCAGCTCATTGATGACCAAGTTACCTAAAGTCTAGGCTTAATTAAATATGACCAAAGATGGGTTTTGTGAAAAGTCCATGTAGAGACTTCCGTAAAGGGAGCCTTGATTGTTATTCTATTTGGTCATTGATTAATTTTCTCCTTTAATGGAGGACCTTAGATGGACATTTGGCAAAACCCATCTATGGTCATAGAAAGCCTAGTTTTTAGTTATCATGGTCACTAGTTAGCCAGCTCTCCCCACAAGACAACCATCCAGGGCTTGGTATGTAATGTATTTGGCCATAGATTGATTTTCTACTTTTAAGAAGGTCCCTGGATGGACCTTTGGCACCCCCATGTGTCCAGCCCCTGGCATCCTCCCCCATGTGTCCAGCCCCTGGCATCCTCCCCCATGTGTCCAGCCCCTGGCATCCTCCCTCATGTGTCCAGCCCCTGGCATCCTCCCCCATGTGTCCAGCCCCTGGCATCCTCCCTCATGTGTCCAGCCCCTGGCATCCTCCCCATGTGTCCAGCCCCTGGCATCCTCCCCATGTGTCCAGCCCCTGGCATTCTGCCCCATGTCTCTAGCCCCTGGCATCCTCCCTCATGTGTCCAGCCCCTGGCATCCTCCCTCATGTGTCCAGCCCCTGGCATCCTCCCCATGTGTCCAGCCCCTGGCATCCTGCCCCAAGTGTCCAGCCCCTGGAATCCTCCCCCACGTGTCCAGCTCCCGGCACCCCCCCTATGTGTCCAGCCCCTGGCATCCTGCCCCATGTCTCTAGCCCCTGGCACCCCCCATGTGTCCAGCCCCTGGCATCCTTCCCCGTGTGTCCAGCCCCTGGCATCCTCCCCCATAAGTCCAGCCCCTGGCACCCCCCCATGTGTCCAGCCCCTGGCATCCTCCCCCATGTGTCCAGCCCCTGGCATCCTCCCCCATGTGTCCAGCCCCTGGCATCCTCCCCCATAAGTCCAGCCTCTGGCATCCTCCCCCATGTGTCCTTCCCCTGGCACCCCCCCCATGTGTCCAGCCCCTGGCATCCTCCCCCATGTGTCCAGCCCCTGGCATCCTCCCCATGTGTCCAGCCCCTGGCATCCTGCCCCATGTCTCTAGCCCCTGGCATCCTCCCTCATGTGTCCAGCCCCTGGCATCCTCCCCATGTGTCCAGCCCCTGGCATCCTCCCCCATAAGTCCAGCTCCTGGCATCCTCCCCCATAAGTCCAGCCCCTGCCATCCTCCCCCATGTGTCCAGCCCCTGGCATCCTCCCCCATGTGTCCAGCCCCTGGCACCCCCCCATGTGTCCTTCCCCTGGCATCCTCCCCCATGTGTCCAGAACCCTGGCACCCCCCCCATGTGTCCAGCCCCTGGCATCCTCCCCCATATGTCCATCCCCTGGCATCCTTCCTCATGTGTTCTTCCCCTGGCATCCTGCCCCATATGTCCAGCCCCTGGCACCCCCCCATGTGTCCAGCCCCTGGCATCCTCCCCCATGTGTCCAGTCCCTGGCATCCTCCCCCATATGCCCAGCCCCTGGCATCCTCCCCCATATGTCCAGCCCCTGGCACCCCGCCATGTGTCCAGCCCCTGGCATCCTCCCTCATGTGTCCAGCCCCTGGCATCCTCCCCCATATGTCCAGCCCCTGGCACCCCCCATGTGTCCAGCCCCTGGCATCCTCCCCCATATGTCCAGCCCCTGGCATCCTGCCCCATGTGTCCTTCCCCTGGCATCCGCCCCCATAAGTCCAGCCCCTGGCATCCTTCCTCATGTGTTCTTCCCCTGGCATCCTGCCCCATAAGTCCAGCCCCTGGCATCCTTCCTCATGTGTTCTTCCCCTGGCATCCTGCCCCATAAGTCCAGCCCCTGGCATCCTTCCTCATGTGTTCTTCCCCTGGCATCATCCCCCATATGTCCAGCCCCTGGCATCCTGCCCCATGTGTCCTTCCCCTGGCATCCTCCCCCATAAGTCCAGCCCCTGGCATCCTGCCCCATGTGTCCTTCCCCTGGCATCCTCCCCCATAAGTCCAGCCCCTGGCATCCTTCCTCATGTGTTCTTCCCCTGGCATCCTCCCCCATGTGTCCAGTCCCTGGCATCTTCCCCCATATGTCCAGCCCCTGGCACCCCCCCATGTGTCCAGCCCCTGGCACCCTCCCCCATATGTCCAGCTCCTGGCATCCTGCCCCATATGTCCAGCTCCTGGTATCCTGCCCCATATGTCCAGCTCCTGGTATCCTGCCCCATGTGTCCTTCCCCTGGCATCCTCCCCCATAAGTCCAGCCCCTGGCATCCTTCCTCATGTGTCTGATTCCTGGCATCATCCCTCGATCGACCCCCCTTGTCTCCAATGACACAAAAATGAGGGGGCGTTAGACCACAGGCTGCGTCAAACATAAACCCCACTACCACTGAAGCTCCAGCCCACCAGCGCAATCGCTAAGTACAAGCCTGTAAACTCTAACCTGCATGTTGATGCGTTCCAGAAGCTCCATCAAGGACTTGGGTTGAGATTTTTTGCTCCTTCCGTGGGAGCGAGCCTTCCTGGGGGTCTCAGTTTCCTGAGGCAGAATGTCTACGTAGATGAACTTGAAGGACCCCACTTTGTTGTTCAGCACTCCCGTCCAAGTCCCCAGGGGAGTCTTCTCGATGATGTCTATGATGTCGCCCACCTGAAGGGAACGAGAGGACAGGTCACCACCAACGCTGAAACCTGGTCCTGGTTAGGTTGTTTCTCTTTTTCTTTATCAATCTTTTTATTGTGTAAATTGGGAACATTATTCTATAAGCATAATACTGTTCTTTATCAATCTTTTTATTGTGTATATTTTGAACATTTTTCTATTAGCATAATACTGTTCTTTATCAATCTTATTATTGTGTATATTGGGAACATTATTCTAGAAGCATAATACTGTTCTTTATCAATCTTTTTATTGCATATATTTTGAACATTACTCTATGAGCATAATACTGTTCATACACAGAATTTAAAGATTACAGACAACTTAAGGTACAATCAGAAGCTCCCTGAACAGCTCCAAAGTCCCATTGTGAATGGCGGACAGTTTTTCCATGACCATAATGCAGTTAACCTTGTTTTTAAAGGCGTTGAAGCTCAAGGTGGTGGACCTCCAAGCCCCAGCTATCACCAGCTTTGCCCCTGATAGGATATAATACAAGGTGGGGGACCTCCAAGCCCCAGCTATCACCAGCTTTGCCCCTGATAGGATATAATATATCAACCGCTTTTTCAGTCTAGAACTGTGGGGGATTGGGGCGTTGAGGAGAGCTACCTAAGGGTCTCTGACCACAGATCTACCACAAACCTTGCTGAGAACTCTAAAGATTCTTGACCAAAATCCCCTAACTACTGAGCAATCCCACCACACATGTCGGTATGACCCCGGAGAGAGGCCCCCGGAAGCAGTTCCCCTGGGACTCAGTGGAAAAGTGTTTCATTCTCTCTGGGACCATATACCATCTTGCCATTAGTTTTACGTTAGCCTCGATTAAAGTCACAGACGCCGAGCAACCAAAGGAAGCGTTCCACATCCTCAGCCATTTTTCTTGATCCATCTCGCTCCCCAGTTCATGGTGCCAATGTTTGGTATAGGATGGGCGTGTATCCGCACCCCGGTTGTCTCTCTTTTATGTGACTGTTACGTTCCTTTCCCTTCAGCAGAAAGGCGATGTTCTGATTACTTTCCCTTTAATGATAGACTAGAACACTGATACATTTGTTTGGTGTTGGAGCTTCCTAAACTGGACCTTCGGCATAATATAATGAAAAGCCCAAACCCTTACAAAATTATTCCCCAGCATCTAAAATTAATATATTTTAGGTTTTTATTCTTTCCCCCGCTGGGCTGCAACTCTGTTCCGGACTCTAGGATATGGGCGCCGCCATCTTGCCTCAGTAGCATCACATGCTGAGGAGAGAGGGATAAAGTACAGGGGGCAGAGTTATAGCCGTGCTTTGTACAGAAAGAGCAGAGCTGGGGTCAGGAAAAGGACAGCAATCCCAGAATGTAAAGCGCCACAGTCAGAAGACACTTCCTGTCTGCAGGCAGTCTGAGACTCCATGAGCCGTCATCTTGGATGTTAAAAGGCTCAGAAAATGCAGTAGATGCAGGTAGGATGATTTTTAATGTGAGCAATCTGTATGTACAGGGGGGAAACATATAAGATAGACTCTTACTCAGGGTGAAGGTCCGGATTAATGTAGGCAATCTGTATGTACAGGGGGAAACATATAAGATAGACTCTTATTCAGGGTGAGGGTTCCGGATTAATGTGGGCAATCTGTATGTACGGGGGGGGGGGGGACATATAAGATAAGCTCTTATTCAGTGTGAGGGTCCGGATTAATGTTGGCAATCTGTATGTACGGGGGGGGGAACATATAATATAAGCTCTTATTCAGGGTGAGGGTCTGGATTAATGTGGGCAATCTGTATGTACAGGGTGTGGGAAACATATAAGATAGGCTCTTATTCAGGGTGAAGGTCCGGATTAATGTGAGCAATCTGTATGTACAGGGTGTGGGAAACATATAAGATAGGCTCTTATTCAGGGTGAAGGTCCGGATTAATGTGAGCAATCTGTATGTACAGGGTGTGGGAAACATATAAGATAGACTCTTATTCAGGGTGAAGGTCCGGATTAAATCTTCTCCCACTTTCAAATACATTAGTTGGCTAAAGGTGACCTCTTCAATAAACAGGACTGGCTGCAGGTTTATGAGTCCCAATGGCCCCTTTGTGGTTTGGGAAGACACTCCAAAAATGGTGATGAAGTTGCTTGTATAGTGAATACTGCCAAAGAATAGAAAACATGAACTTATAGAAGGAATGACAAAAAAAAACAAAAATTACAAGAAAGAAAGAAAAGGAATGAAAATAGATATAGAAAATAGAAATCTAAAAATAAATAGAATGAAACAAAAGAAATGCAAGCATAAAATGAATGACAGAAACAAATACAATTATAAAAGTAATGACATAAAAAATCAGGGGAAAATCAAAATCAAGAGAGCAAAGAGAGCAAAGAGAGAGAGAGAGAGAAGGCATGGGATAAAAGAAAGATAAAAGATAGAAGGAAAGAAAGAATAGAAGGTCTAACAGAAGAAAAGAAAGAGAAGGAATGACAGAAAAAAATAATAGAAGGAAAGAAGAAAGAAAGAGGAAAGGACAGAACAAACACATGAACGAAAGTATGGAAAGAAAGAAAGAAAGAGAAAAAGAAAGAAAGAAAGAGAAAAGAAAGAAAGAAAGAAGAGAAAAAGAAAGAAAGAAAGAAAGAGAAAAAGAAAGAAAGAAAGAGAATGACATAAAAGTAAGAAACAAAGAAAAAAAGGTCTGATAGAACGGAGGAAAGTCTCTCCCAATGACCGATATGCCTCTGTCTCACAGTCCTCAGACTTGGAGGCTGATTTATTAATAGCGGCAGGTAGTGACAGTTGAGCGACTGTAGCGGTATTTTCACTGCGCCCACTAGTAGTCGCTGTGCTTGGCCGTTGTTCGGTAGTTGATAGCGACTCAGTCGGTGTGCAGTAATGTTGAATATTGGGTGAGGAGTCGCTATTTGACAGGTTCCACGCTGTATGGGAGCGCATGATAGCGACTGGTCAGAGCGACCGGCTCCCACCATATTCATCAAAAAATCTGGCTCAAAAAATTAAAGCGCTGTGAAATGCATGTTTAAACCCCAGAGCGCTGGCGGCGATGTGTTAAAAGTCGTTTTTTAACCCCCAAACCACCATATTTTTGGAAACCAAAAAAAAAAGGTACCGTATATACTCGAGTATAGGTCGACCCGAATATAAGCCGAGGCACCTAATTTTACCACAAAAAACTGGAAAATGGATTGACTCGAGTATAAGCCGAGGGTGGGAAATGGATGTGGGTTCTACCCCCGCTGCCCCCAACTTCATAGTCAGTCTGCAGGCTTCCTGCCTCATTCCCTGTGCAGACTTTAGGGCCTCATTCCCTGTGCAGACTTTAGGGCCTCATTCCCTGTGCAGACTTTAGGGCCTCATTCCCTGTGCAGACTTTAGGGCCTCATTCGCTGTGCAGACTTTAGGGCCTCATTCCCTGTGCAGACTTTAGGGCCTCATTCCCTGTGCAGACTTTAGGGCCTCATTCCCTGTGCAGACTTTAGGGCCTCATTCCCTGTGCAGACTTTAGGGCCTCATTCCCTGCGCAGACTTTAGGGCCTCATTCCCTGTGCAGACTTTAGGGCCTCATTCCCTGTGCAGACTTTAGGGCCTCATTCCCTGTGCAGACTTTAGGGCCTCATTCCCTGTGCAGACTTTAGGGCCTCATTCCTTGTGCAGACTTTAGGGCCTCATTCGCTGTGCAGACTTTAGGGCCTCATTCGCTGTGCAGACTTTAGGGCCTCATTCGCTGTGCAGACTTTAGGGCCTCATTCGCTGTGCAGACTTTAGGGCCTCATTCGCTGTGCAGACTTTAGGGCCTCATTCCCTGTGCAGACTTTAGGGCCTCATTCCCTGTGCAGACTTTAGGGCCTCATTCGCTGTGCAGACTTTAGGGCCTCATTCCCTGTGCAGACTTTAGGGCCTCATTTGCTGTGCAGACTTTAGGGCCTCATTCCCTGTGCAGACTTTAGGGCCTCATTCGCTGTGCAGACTTTAGGGCCTCATTCCCTGTGCAGACTTTAGGGCCTCATTCCCTGTGCAGACTTTAGGGCCTCATTCGCTGTGCAGACTTTAGGGCCTCATTCCCCATACCTCCCAACTTCTGAAAACTTGAAAGCGGGACAAGCCATGCCCCCGGCCACACCCCCGTCACGCCCCGGCCACACCCCCGTCACGCCCCGGCCACACCCCCGTCACGCCCCGGCCACGCCCCCGTCACGCCCCGGCCACGCCCCCGTCACGCTCTCCAGCTCCAGCAATGTCGGCTGCCTGGCTTCACCCCTGCATGCGGTACGTAGCCCCCCCACCCCTGTGCGCCTGCCCACCCACCCCCGTGCGCCTGCCCACCCACCCCCGTGCGCCCGCCCCACTCTCTCACCCCACGCGCCAGGAAGTTATCTTCCCGCCGGCGTCATTGCGGCCCTGGGCTGTCACAGCGCAGGGGGTCCCGGGACATTTGGTAATGTTCCGGGACCGCGGGATCCTTCTAAAAAATCGGGACAATCCCGGGAAAATCGGGACAGTTGGGAGGCATGTCATTCCCTGTGCAGACTTTAGGGCCTCATTCCCTGTGCAGACTTTAGGGCCTCATTCCCTGTGCAGACTTTAGGGCCTCATTCCCTGTGCAGACTTTAGGGCCTCATTCGCTGTGCAGACTTTAGGGCCTCATTCGCTGTGCAGACTTTAGGGCCTCATTCCCTGTGCAGACTTTAGGGCCTCATTCCCTGTGCAGACTTTAGGGCCTCATTCGCTGTGCAGACTTTAGGGCCTCATTCGCTGTGCAGACTTTAGGGCCTCATTCCCTGTGCAGACTTTAGGGCCTCATTCCCTGTGCAGACTTTAGGGCCTCATTCCCTGTGCAGACTTTAGGGCCTCATTCCCTGTGCAGACTTTAGGGCCTCATTCCCTGTGCAGACTTTAGGGCCTCATTCCCTGTGCTGACTTTAGGGCCTCATTCCCTGTGCAGACTTTAGGGCCTCATTCCCTGTGCAGACTTTAGGGCCTCATTCCCTGTGCAGACTTTAGGGCCTCATTCGCTGTGCAGACTTTAGGGCCTCATTCGCTGTGCAGACTTTAGGGCCTCATTCCCTGTGCAGACTTTAGGGCCTCATTCCCTGTGCAGACTTTAGGGCCTCATTCCCTGTGCAGACTTTAGGGCCTCATTCCCTGTGCAGACTTTAGGGCCTCATTCGCTGTGCAGACTTTAGGGCCTCATTCGCTGTGCAGACTTTAGGGCCTCATTCCCTGTGCAGACTTTAGGGCCTCATTCCCTGTGCAGACTTTAGGGCCTCATTCGCTGTGCAGACTTTAGGGCCTCATTCTCTGTGCAGGCTTCCTGCCTCATTCCCTGTGCAGACTTTAGGGCCTCATTCCCTGTGCAGACTTTAGGGCCTCATTCCCTGTGCAGACTTTAGGGCCTCATTCCCTGTGCAGACTTTAGGGCCTCATTCCCTGTGCAGACTTTAGGGCCTCATTCCCTGTGCTGACTTTAGGGCCTCATTCCCTGTGCAGACTTTAGGGCCTCATTCCCTGTGCAGACTTTAGGGCCTCATTCCCTGTGCAGACTTTAGGGCCTCATTCGCTGTGCAGACTTTAGGGCCTCATTCGCTGTGCAGACTTTAGGGCCTCATTCCCTGTGCAGACTTTAGGGCCTCATTCCCTGTGCAGACTTTAGGGCCTCATTCCCTGTGCAGACTTTAGGGCCTCATTCCCTGTGCAGACTTTAGGGCCTCATTCGCTGTGCAGACTTTAGGGCCTCATTCGCTGTGCAGACTTTAGGGCCTCATTCCCTGTGCAGACTTTAGGGCCTCATTCCCTGTGCAGACTTTAGGGCCTCATTCGCTGTGCAGACTTTAGGGCCTCATTCTCTGTGCAGGCTTCCTGCCTCATTCCCTGTGCAGACTTTAGGGCCTCATTCCCTGTGCAGACTTTAGGGCCTCATTCCCTGTGCAGACTTTAGGGCCTCATTCCCTGTGCAGACTTTAGGCATACTTCCCAATTTTTGAAAATAGTAAAGAGGGACATTTTTGTCCTTAAACCACGCCCCCCCCGGTCACGCCCCCCCCAGCGACACCCTTGAAGGGAAATGACACCTAATAAATACATTGTAACAAATAAATTACATGAAAACACCCCCACATACACACACACACACACACACATACACACACACACACACACACACACACACACACACACACACACACACTGCATGCAAGCTCCCCCACACACACACATGCTCCACACAGGACGCAGCGAGAGAATAGGGGTGTGACAGCAGAGCAGCCACACTGCACAGGTGAGGCAGGCAGCGGGTCAGGAGGTCACATGATAGGGCAGCAGCGAGGAGCCCCTCACACACAGCTCGGCTTATTTTTGTGGGGACTGAGTAAAACACCTTTCTCTCACACCCATTAACACACATACACACTACCTGGATGCCCAGACATGGCTTTACAGGGCACCGCCATCTCCTCTCCACAGTTCACAGTCATGTTTTGGCGGCTTTCCACCTCATGGGTAACCCAAAGCAGCGTCACAGACCGGCAGCCAATCAGGAGTGAGCTTACGGTTTTTCCTTCTTGCCGGAAAAAGGCTGTGAATGGAGTGGGGATTGGAAGCCGGGCTGCACGCCACCCCTCACTCTTACCTCCCTTTGTAGAGCGAAAGCGCCGCACTGGCGGGGCAGCAGGTAGGAAGAGGAATCAGGCCCTGCTTCTGGCTCCGCCCCCACACATGCCACAGCTCCCGAGTCCCCAACTGTCCCGGGACATCGAATAGCGATCCGGGGCGGCGGGACAAGGAGCCATTCGCGGGACAATCCCGCGAAAATCGGGACAGTTGGGGGGTATGCTTTAGGGCCTCATTCCCTGTGCAGACTTTAGGGCCTCATTCCCTGCGCAGACTTTAGGGCCTCATTCCCTGGGCAGACTTTAGGGCCTCATTCCCTGGGCAGACTTTAGGGCCTCATTCCCTGTGCAGACTTTAGGCCCCCCCCACCGTACCTCAGCTCCTGTGTCTTGTGCAGGGAGGCGGGGATGATCTTCTCCCCCTCCACGGCCGCCATCTTTACCGGTCTCTGCAGCCCTGCTTCTTCATTCATTATGGGCAGGGGAGCAGCTCCTTTGCCGTCCCCTGCTCTGCTGCGCTGTGGGCTGGGATCGGTCGCCGCTCCGGTGGAGGCAGAGGGACCGCTCACCGCCGCCTCATGCATACTGGGAGGGGGGGGGTGTTCACTCACCCTCGATGCCGGCCGCCATCTTGGCTGCGCAAGCCGCGTCTGCCGTCGGCTCCCCGTGGGTCGCTGCGGGCGCCGCCGCCTCCTTCCTCGTCATCGGCTAACCCGCCAGCCAGTATGCGCTCTTCTCCCTGCCATGCAGGTACTCCTCCCAGCACGTAGATGCTTCCGATGAGGGGGATGATGAAAGCGCAGCTTCCCGCTCCCTGCCTGTGCGTTCTCTCTGCCCGGCTGCCGAGCCTCTTCCCGCACTGCCACCACCTCTATGCCATTCGAGCGCCAGGCCACGCCCCCCTGTGTCCAAATCTCCACCTGCACTGCTGATTGGCTGTTGGGCCACTGACTCGAGTATAAGCTGAGGCGGCTTTTTTCAGCCCAAAAAGTGGGCTGAAAAACTCGGCTTATACTCGAGTATATACGGTATTTTAAATAATTTAGTAATATGAATACATTAATATCAGACCTGTAATATCAATTCTGTACAATTTTTTTTTTTCCCTTAAAAAAATTATCTAAAATGGCAGAAGTGGCCACAATTTTTTTCACATTTAAAAAAAAAACAAAAACATTAATAACAATTATTAATATTTAAAGATTGTTCCATTGAAATGCATTGGAGAGCGCCAGATAGCGAGAGGTCATACCTGTCGCTGTTCAAGGTCGGATGCTGGCGCTGTGGGCTGAGGCTGGAATAATGATGAATGAGTGGCTATATGGCGCTATCTCAGTCGCTAAGCAGGATTGGCTTGATAAATGTGTGATTGTGGTGGGGAGCCGGCGTTCTCGTGGCGGGGCCCGTCATTACCGGTCGCTCACCAGTCGCTACCTGTCGCTATCCCTTCATAAATAAGGGCCTTAGAAAGTATAGATGGAAGGAACGAAAGAAAGAAAGAAAACTTGAAGGAAAAAAAGGAATAAAAGGACTGATGGAAATAATTGAAAGAAAGGAAGAAATAAAAGGAATGACAGAAAGAACAGATGAAGAAAACAAAACAGATAACAGAACAAAAGAAAGTCCTTCCCAATGGCCAATCTGCCCCCTTAGTCCTGGTTACTGTACGGCCCTGTGTCCTGCGACTGGTAGAGGAAATAAGGTGGGCCCTCGCTTGGTACAGGGGCCCCGGCACCTGCCCAGGTACGCCAAGTGCTGGCGCCTGCCCTGACTATAAATACTGGTACAGGAAATGGCCCAACATTCGAGGCTGATCTGAAACTCGCCATTATTATACATAAACAATAATAATAATAATAATTATTATGAAGAGGGAAAACGTCTTACCCTGAGTTTGAGGGAGTCCTTCTCATACGGGCTCGGTGTGAAGTCAGTGTGGACCTTGGCTTTCCCGCAGAAGGGGCCGGTGTAGGGCAGGGACAGGTTCTCTATGTTCAGGCTGTCTCTGTTGCTGTAGGTATAGGACGGGCTGAAGAGCTCACTGCCTACAATTATAATATAATAATACATATATATTTATATATAGAAATAACTTAATGTTCAAAACAAAGAAAAAGCAACACTGCACCACCACAATATATCAATATATCAATATATAATGTGCCGACCCCGTGTCCCTACACGGGGAGGCCGATTCATTAATAGCGGCAGGTAGCGACAGTTGAGCGACTGTAGCGGCATTTTCAGAGCGCCCGCTAGTAGTTGCTGTGCTTGGCCGTTGTTCGGTAGTTGATAGCGACTCAGTCGGTTTGCCGTAATGTTGAATATTGGGTGAAGAGTCGCTATTTGACAGGTTCCGCGCTGTATGGGTGCGCATGATAGCGACTGGTCAGAGCGACCGGCTCCCACCATATTCATTAACAAATCATGCTCAAAAAAATTCTCGTGCTGTAAAATGCTTGTTTAAACCCCAGAGCGCTGGCGGCGATGGGTTAAAAGTAGTTTTTTAACCCCCAAACAACCATATTTTTGGAAACCAAAAAAAAAGTTTTTTAAATAATTTAGTAATATGAATACATTAATATCAGACCTGTAATATCAATTCTGTACAATTTTTTTTTTTTTTACCTTAAAAAATGATCTAAAATGGCAGAAGTGGTCACAGAATTTTTCACATTAAAAAAAAAAAAAATTAATAACAATTAATTATTAATATTTAAAGATTGTTCCATTGAAATGCATTGGAGAGCGCCAGGTAGCGAGAGGTCATACCTGTCGCTGTTCAATGTCGGACGCTGGCGCTGTGGGCTGAGGCTGGAATAATGATGAATGAGTGGCTATATGGCGCTAAGCAGGATTGGCTTGATAAATGTGTGATTGTGGTGGGGAGCCGGCGTTCTCGTGGCGGGGCCCGTCATTACCGGCCGCTCACCAGTCGCTACCTGTCGCTATTCCTTCATAAATAAGGGCCCAACACAAGTCAAACAGCAAAATATTGTGGCCCCAGATACCACAAAACGGACGAAAATCCCAAGTCAGCACCAGTCACCGCAAACAATCACATAATAATCAAATTCAATAATTTCTATAAATGTATTACCGTATATACTCGAGTATAGGCCGACCCGAATATAAGCCGAGGCACCTAATTTTACCACAAAAAACTGGAAAAGTTATTGACTCGAGTATAAGCCTAGGGTGCTCAAACTGCTGCCACTGCTCAAACTGCTGCTCAAACTGCTGCCGGCTGCTCAATGCACATGTACAACACTTGCCATCTTCCTCCATAGTGATCAATCAGAGAGGGGATGGTGTTTGGGCCCCTGCAGAACACTGCCATCTTCCTGCATAGCGATCATCAGACAGAGGATAGAATCTGTGTAGAAACCCTGTAGAACAGGGGATGATGGCATCTGGGCCCATGTAGAACACTGTCATCTTCCTCCATGGTGACATATGCTGATCATCTCAGGGACAAATCAGAGGGATGGGTCACAGATAAATGCCACACACAGTCTTAGATGACGGATTGGGGTAGAGGTGACGGATGACAATGCCTCCTCCCTGCAGAGGGGCCCCGGTGTCCCTCCCAGCAGCTGTAACGGCCGGCCACCATTTTGAGAGGCTGAAGAGAAGATGAAGGGAGGGGAGGGAGGAGGCAGCAGCCACATCGCCAGGACCAGGCCTGAGCCGCCCGCCGCGTCCTTCTCCGCCCCCAGCCCGTGCGCATAGAGAGGAGGGCGGGCACTTACCGGAGGGCGCATCCGAGCACACAGCGGGGAGGATGGTGAGGCGCGCTGCGGGGCCCCTAAGGATGGCTGTCTCCGTGGCCACAGGCCGTCACTCCGAGACGCTACTCAGCGCCGGCCTCTCTCCCGCCTGTCGCTTCCTCTGGGCAGCCGCCCCCGCCGCGCTGTCAACGAAACAGAGCTCAGTGGTGCGGCCGGCAGGCGGGGCTGCGCGGGGTGGCAGGCGCGGCCGCGCGCGCGCACACCGTAGAGGGAACAGTGGTTGTGACTCGAGTATAAGCCGATGCGGCTTTTTTCAGCCCAAAAAGTGGGCTGAAAAACTCGGCTTATACTCGAGTATATACGGTATACTAAAACCATAACACACAACATATAATTAAAATCCAACCCCCAGCAGAGGCGTCCACACCACAATAGTGCACCACTTAGGGGGTTATTTAGGAAACGCTAACGCCAGGTAACGCCACATAGCGTCAGGTGAACACCGGGCGCAGTATGTGAAAACCATTTAGAGGCTGATTCACTACTAGCGCCAGGCATTGCCAGATTAGTGTCTGTATAGCGGCGCTTAGAGTGACCACTAGTAGATGCTGTAAGCAGGTATCGAGCGCTGTAACAGAGCGTCTCAGTTGCTGTAGTAACCCGGCCGCCAGTCCTGAATGTGATGTGTGTTGGGGCGCTAACAATGTAATGCTGCAGCGAGTGAGAGGTAGCGGCAACTCAGGCCCTTATTTAAGAAGGGATAGCGTCAGGTAGTGGCTGGTTAATGACAGGTAGCGACAGGTGAATCGTCTTTTTTCTAGACTAAATAAACCTAACTTGGACAATCTTTCCGGGTACTCTAGCCCCCGCACTCCTTTTATTAACTTTGTTGCCCTTCTTTGAATGCGCTCCAGTTCTGATATGTCCTTCTTAAGCACAGGTGCCCAGAACTGTACACAGTATTCCATATGGGGTCTAACCAGTGACTTGTACAGGGGTAAAATGATGCTCTGGTCATGAGCACCTATGCCCCTCCTGATGCACCCCATGATCCTATTTGCCTTGGCAGCAGCTGCCTGGCATTGATTACTACAATTGAGCTTATTGTTCAACTAAAACCCCTAGGTCCTTTTCCATTGTTGTTTTACCAAGTGTTTCTTTATTTAGTGTGTAATCATGACACCGATTTCTCCTTCCCATGTGCATAACCTTACATTTATCTGTGTTAAACTTCATTTGCCATTTAACTGCCCATGCTTCCAATTTATCTAAATCTGTTTGTAGCTGCCTGCTGTCCTATTTTGTTTTAATTACTTTACACAGCTTAGTATCATCTGCAAAGATTGAGACTTTACTGTTTAATCCATACCCAATGTAATTTATATATATATTGAAGAGAATTGGTCTCAGAACTGATCCTTGTGGTACTCCACTAGTAACAGTGACCCAATCTGAGTGTGTACCATAGATAACCACCCTCTGCTTCCGATCATTAAGCCAATTTCCCACCCATCTGCACACGTTTTCCCCCAGTCCAAGCATTCTCATCTTTTGTACCAGCCTTTTATGTGGCACAGTATCAAATGCTTTAGAAAAGTCAAGATATATGATATCCAATGACTCCCCCTGATCCAATCTTGAACTTACCTCCTCATAAAAGCTGATTAGGTTTGTCTGGCAGGAGCGATTCCTCATAAATCCATGCTGATATGGAGTAATAAGGTCATTTTCCCCAAGGTGCTCCAGGATAGTATCCCTTAAGAAACCTTCAAACAGCTTGCCCACCACAGATGTTAAGCTTACCGGTCTGTAGTTCCCAGATTCCCCCCTAGATCCCTTTTTGAATATTGGCACCACATTTGCCAAGCGCCAATCCCTCGGAACAGACCCTGTAGTTATGGAATCCACAAATATTAGGAATAACGGCTTGTCTATTACTGTACATAACTCCCTTAAAACACGAGGATGTATGTCATCTGGTCCCGGTGATTTATCGATTTTCATCTGCTTGAGACGGTGCCGGACTTCTTCCTTGGTTAGACCAGTGACATTTAATGGAGGGTTTCGGTTATTCCCCTGCATTTCACTCGGCATGTCAAATTCTTTTGTGAATATAGAAGCAAAGAAGTTGTTAAGCAAATTAGCTTTCTCCTCATTTCCCTCTATAGGGGTCCCCTCCTTGCTTTTCAGGGGGCCCACACCCTCAGGTTTGTATCTTTTACGGTTTATGTAGCTAAAGAATAATTTGGGGTTAGTTTTACTCTCTTTCGTGACCAGTCTTTCTGTCTCCAGCTTCGCTGCCCTTATCTGTTGTTTACATTGTTTATTTTCTTCTTTGTAGTTTTTTAACGCTTCCGCTGTCCCTTCCTGCTTTAAACGTTTAAATGCCTTTTTTTTGTTGTTTATTGCCCTCTTAACCTTTTTATTTAGCCACATCGGTTTACATGTGCGTCTAATAGTTTTATTCCTGTAAGGTATATATCTGTCACAATGAAAATTACCGTATTTTTCGCCCTATAAGACGCACCTGCCCATAAGACGCACCTAGGATTTGGGGGAAGAAAATAAGAAAAAAAAATTTTAAACCAAAAACGCACCATTACAGACAGTGTGGCATTCCCCTATCCAATTCCCATAGGCAGTGTGGGATGCCCCCATTCCATAGACAGTGTAGCATGCCCCCATCCCATTCCCTGTATATCCAGTGTGGCATCCCCCCCTCCCATTCCCCATATACCCATTGGCTGTGTGGCATCCCCCTCTCCCCCCATTAGTATAGGCTGTGTGGCATCCCTCTCCCCACATTCCCATAGGCAGTGTGGCATTCCCCCTCCCCCCATTAGTATAGGCTGTGTGGCATCCCTCTCTCCCCATTCCCATTGGCTGTGTGGCTTTCCCCCTCCCCCCATTAGTATAGGCTGTGTGGCATCCCTCTCTCCCCATTCCCATTGGCTGTGTGGCTTTCCCCCTCCCCCCATTAGTATAGGCTGTGTGGCATCCCTCTCTCCCCATTCCCATTGGCTGTGTGGCTTTCCCCCTCCCCCCATTAGTATAGGCTGTGTGGCATCCCTCTCTCCCCATTCCCATTGGCTGTGTGGCTTTCCCCCTCCCCCCATTAGTATAGGCTGTGTGGCATCCCTCTCTCCCCATTCCCATAGGCTGTGTGGCATCCCCATCCCCAAAGGCTGTGTGGCATCCCCATCCCCCCATTCCCAAAGGCTGTGTGGCCCCTCTCCCCCCATTCCCACCCCCCTCCCCCCGTTAGTATAGGCAGGCGCCATAGTAAAAAAAAAAAAAACTTAAACTCACCTGTCCGCTGACACCGCTGCGCTGAGCGGCCGGCTCCGTGAATGGGGTGGGCGTGGCCTGCGCCGCAGCGTCGACGCAGGCCACGCCCACCCCATTCACGAGCTGGCTCTGTCCCGGCCCCGCCGCTGCGATCGCTGTCTTTTCAGGCAGCGATGACAGCGGCGGGGCCAGAGACAGAGCCCGTGCCGCTCCTCCATCTGCTCCTCCACACGCGATCACGAAGGTCCGGGCAGCGGGCGGGCGTGGCCTGCGTCGGTGCAGGCCACGCCCGCCCACTGCCCGGACCTTCGTGATCGCGTGTGGAGGAGCAGATGGAGGAGCGGCACGGGCTCTGTCTCTGGCCCCGCCGCTGTCATCGCTGCCTGAAAAGACAGCGATCGCAGCGGCGGGGCCAGGACAGAGCCCCCGCCGCTCCTCTGGCCTCTCGCAGTGTGCCAGACAACGCGGGAGCGCCGGGGACGGGTGAGTTTTTTTTTTATTTTTTATTTTTTTTTTTTTTTTTTACATTCGCCCGATAAGGCGCACTGACATTTTTCCCCCACTTTTGGGGAAAAATAAGTGCGTCTTATAGGGCGAAAAATACGGTAAGTATTCCTTTGAAAGTATCCCATTTAGCGTCCATGCTTTTGTTTTTAAGGACATTTTCCCAGTCAATGCAGTGTAGGGCATCTTTAAGTTGGTCAAACTTTGCCTTTTTGAAGTCCCGCGTTTTTGCGGCTCCTTGATAAGGCACCCTAGTGACTGCTAATTGGAAATTAATGATATTATGATCACTGCTTCCAAGGTGTCCCCCAACCTGTACCTTTATTACTTTGTCTGGTACATTGGTTAGTATTAGGTCCAATATGGCTTTCCCCCTTGTTGGAGCTTGTACTTGTTGGGAAAGGTAGCCATCTTTTGTTTTAGATAAAAAACTATTACTTTTCTGCGAAACACATGTTTCAGCATCCCAGTCTATCCCCTCGATTCAAAGAGCAAAAGTTAATTGATTTCGGATCGAGAATGGTACGTTTGGGTGGGTGTTAGTCATTTTTTCCTGTTTTTTTGGCCATTTTCGACTCGCACGAGCCTACGTTCGAATGCGTATATGCTCTTACGATCATCGCAAGTTCGTTCCTAAATTTTAGGATGAAAACGTAAAACTTAGGATCAAATCCTAAAACTTAGGATGAAAACGTAAAACTTAGGATAATTGGATGTGTTTCGGTGTGATTCAGAGAACAGTTTTCAAACCTCTAAATACGTTTTAAAAGAAAGCCACTGCCGACACCTTTTAGCAGTCGGATTGCTGTTCTTGATCAGGTTTTTTGGCTATGCGGAGGAGTCTGCGCGTCTTGAGCTGCAATGAACTGCATGTATCAGCATGGCCGAGGCCATAAATTGTATGGCAATGCATACCTGATTCATGTATGCCTTATAAAAGCATTTTAATGTGGACCTTAATTAGTCCTTTGCATGTAAACCTTTATTTGGCAATATATTTGCGTTAATTAAAGAAACTTATGTCCTTTGTTATTTATTTTTAAATTGATGTACTAGAATAATATTTTTAGATTGCATTTATTGGTGTAGTTGTTTACCTTTGCTTTGTTTAATTATTTAGGCACATCTTTGGTCAGATGCATCACACTTACTGAGGAGAGGAGAGCGGGATAAAGTGCAGGATGTGGGTTACTGCTGTATTTTGCACAGACACAGCAGAGCTGAGGGCACGGAAAGGTCAGAATTCAAAGAATCCAGAGCAACACAGTCACAAGGCCCTTTCTGTTTGCAGGCTGCCCGATAATACCTGAGCCGCCATCTTGGCTGTTTCTAGGCTCATAACATGCAGAAGTTGCTGGGTGTTTTTTAATATTTGAGAGCAATCTGTATGTAGAGGGTGTGGGTAACCACACAAAAAATTTAAAGTTGTACCATTTGAAGCATAAATATTAAAATTAAATCCACAAGTAAAAAATGCAAGTTAACTAAAAATTAAACAAAGTAAGATTTACTTATGCAAATGCATTCATTAATGGTTGGTTACTACAAAATGAATGAAATAAAGAAAGATAAAAGACCAAATATTTAGAATGCACTTTAATGAGGTAAGTTTGTAGTGCGCAGCCGCAAGATCAGAAGGATTTACGTCCAGACAAAAAAGGAAAAAGTGCAAAACCAATGTTGCAACCTGAGAAATGAAACGGAAAATTCAGGATGGAAACTGACATAGGTCTGATTCCCGAACTGCCATACGAACGGATGTATATTTTAGGATAGAAACGTATTTGCTTATAGAATCACTCGCAAGTTCATACGAACGCACGAGCGGACGGGAAAAATAGGATGATCGGCACCAAAATCCAAGCTGTTACATGTTTCTTTGAATCGACCCTTATATCTGGGTAGTTAAAGTCCCCCATAATCACTACCTCATTTAGTTTAGCGGCTATATCTATTTGCCTTAGCATCATATTTTCTATGGATTCGGATATATCTGGAGGTTTGTAGCAAACCCCCATCAGTATTTTATTTTTGTTTCTCCCTCCATGTATTTCTACCCATACAGACTCCACATGGTCATTCCCCTCACATATATCCTCCCGCAGAGCAGGCTGTAGAGAGGATTTTACAATTAAGCAGACTCCACCCCCTTTGCGTTTGTTACGGTCCCTCCTAAACACACAGTAGCCCTGTAGATTTACTGCCCAGTCATAGCTTTCATCCAGCCAGGTCTCTGTTACCCCCACTATGTCATATTGCTCTTCTGTTATTATCAGTTCTAGTTCATCCATGTTATTAGTCAAGCTTCTAGCCTTTGTAAGCATGCATTTCAAATGCTTATGACAATTTTGACAATTTTGTATATTGCCCTTATTCCTGCTAGATGTGCTAACCCCTCCCCCCTCTCCACCCCCAGTTTCATGTCTACACCCACGGTCACTTTCTTTCTTTCCTAACTTCCCCTTTGTAATAGCTTTTACCCTCCCCCCCAATGCTCAGTTTAAACACTCCTCTAACCTTTTAGCCATCCTCTCCCCCAGAACAGATGCACCCTCCCCACTGAGGTGCAACCCATCCCTGCCAAAGAACCTGTAGCCCACTGTGAAGTCGGCCCAGTTCTCTAAGAACCCAAACCCCTCCTTTTTACTCCAATTTTTGAGCCACCTGTTTACATCTCTAATCTCCCGCTGCCTCTCTGGTGTGGCTCTTGGTACTGGTAGTATTTCTGAGAATACTACAGTTGAGGTCCTTGCCTTAAGCTTACGGCCTAAGTCCCTGAAATCAGAAAGGACCTTCCACCTACTTCTTCCTATGTCATTTGTGCCAATATGCACCATGACCGCTGGGTTCACGCCAGTCCCTCCCAATAATCTGTCAGCCCGCTCCGCTACATGCCGTACTCTTGCCCCAGGAAGGCAACACACTGTTCGGCAATCCCGGTCTTTGTGACAGATTGCCCTGTCTGTTCCCCTAATAATAGAGTCACCCACTACCAGCACCTGTCTTGCCTGCCCTGTTCTCCCATTTCCCCTCCCTTTCTTACTGGAGCCGACAGCTCTGCCATCCCTGAGCTAACATCCTCCTCATCTGCCAACCGGGCAAACTTGTTTGGAGGTGCCTGTTCAGGGCTAGCCTCCCTGTAACTTTTACCCCTACCCCGCCTTCTAACTGTTATCCAGCTAGCTGCCTCATTTTCCTGCTTTTCCTCTCCCCCCATACTACCACCCTCCCCTGACCCTGAGCCATGTAGTGCCAGATCAGTGAGATCCAGACTCTTTTGCATGACAACAATGTCTCTCAGTGTTGCCAATCGCTTATTTAGATTGTGAATGACGGCTTCCAAATCTGCAATTCGCAGACATCCGGGGAATAAATATCCACCATCAACCGATTGATCAAAAAGTGCATACATAGCAAACACTTTTACTGTGATTTTCTTTCTATTTTTATACAGAATTGTATGTGCAGGTCGGCCATTGCAGTGTCAGTGTCACAGTGTTGTTACACAATGTCATTCCATGTGTTTTCGCTCTGGTGCTGGTGGGGCTGGTGTTGAGAAACAGACTTTTTGCACATAGCGTCTGGCGCTTAACACTAGAGCACCCAGCTTTAGAGCGCCACATGGCGCTGTTAGAGGTGCTATACACTGACCTGCCTGTAATAATACATGTGACACTACATGGCGCTGTTAGAGGCGCTATACACTGAGCAGCCTGTAATAATACATGTGACGCCACATGGCGCTGTTAGAGTCACTCACCAGAATCGCCTTCATATATTTGCGTACAGCGCCCGGCGTTCACCAGACACTGCCTGACGCTACGAGGTGCCACCTGGCGCTATCCCTTCATGAATAAACCCCATAGTTAGAGTCACATGTATAAATTCAGTAACATCAAATATCCAGTGATAATCTTCCCAAAATTGACAATAAATATATAGAAATCTGTGCTGTAATAAAGTGCAATGTGCTAACACTTCTGTGCAACCAAGAATGAGAATAAAGAGTGAATTCCCCTATTGGAGTATAAATGGCGACCCTGCTGGTAGCCCCTTATTTTCTATATATAGAAATAATTTAATAGATATTTCTCCTCCTGTGAGCTGACAACTAAACGAGACCTAAACTCACCTGAGGAGGTCGATCGGCTCAGCGCGGCGTGTTGGTCGTCCTCCAGATCGGACAGTTTATGAGGGAAGCTTCCGTCCAGACTGGTATCTAAAGAGGTTGGAGATAAGGATCCGAGTTCCCCTGTGTCTCCCTGTTGACCGAAAACAAAGAGTCAATATACATCAAGGGCGTACATAACAACTGCTACCGGGCCCATGGCAGAAAGGGGCCCAGGGCCAGGAAAAGGACCACAGGTGAAGGCCAGGAACAGGACCACAAATGGAGACCAGAAACAGGTCCACAGATAAAGGCCAGAAACAGGACCACAGACGGAGACCAGAAACAGGACCATAGATGGAGACCAGGAACAGGACCACAGATAAAGGCCAGAAACAGGACCACAGATGGAGACCAGAAACAGGACCACAGATGGAGACCAGAAACAGGTCCACAGATGGAGACCAGAAACAGGACCACAGGTGGAGACCAGAAACAGGACCGCAGATGGAGACCAGAAACAGGACCACAGATGCAGACCAGAAACAGGTCCACAGATGAAGGCCAGGAACAGAACCACAAATGGAGACCAGAAACAGGACCACAGATGGAGACCAGAAACAGGTCCACAGATGAAGGCCAGGAACAGGACCACAAATGGAGACCAGAAACAGGACCACAGATGGAGACCAGAAACAGGACCACAGAGGAAGGCCAGGAACAGAACCAGAAATGGAGACCAGTAACAGGACCACAGATGGAGACCAGAAACAGGACCACAGGTGGAGACCAGAAACAGGAGCACAGATGGAGACCAGAAACAGGACCACAGGAGGAGACCAGAAACAGGACCACAGGTGGAGACCAGAAACAGGTCCACAGACGGAGACCAGAAACAGGACCACAGACGAAGACCAGAAACAGGACCACAGAGAGAGACCAGAAACAGGACCACAGAGAGAGACCAGAAACAGGACCATAGACGGAGACCAGAAACAGGAGCACAGATGGAGACCAGAAACAGGACCACAGGTGGAGACCAGAAACAGGACCGCAGACGGAGACCAGAAACAGGTCCACAGACGGAGACCAGAAACAGGATCACAGATGAAGGCCAGGAACAGAACCACAAATGGAGACCAGGAACAGGACCACAGATGGAGACCAGAAACAGGACCACAGATGGAGACCAGAAACAGGTCAACAGATGAAGGCCAGGAACAGAACCACAAATGGAGACCAATAACAGGAAACACAGAGAGAGACCAGAAACAGGACCATAGATGGAGACCAGGAACAAGTGCACAGACAGAGACCAGAAACAGGACCACAGATGGAAACCAGAAACAGGAGCACATATGGAGACCAGAAACAGGACCACAGGTGGAGACCAGAAACAGGACCACAGACGGAGACCAGAAACAGGACCACAGGTGGAGACCAGAAACAGGACCGCAGACGGAGACCATAAACAGGACCACAGGTGGAGACCAGAAACAGGAGCACAGATGGAGACCAGAAACAGGACCACAGGTGGAGACCAGAAACAGGACCACAGGTGGAGACCAGAAACAGGACCGCAGACGGAGACCAGAAACAGGACCACAGGTGGAGACCAGAAACAGGACCACAGGTGGAGACCAGAAACAGGACCGCAGACGGAGACCAGAAACAAGACCACAGGCGGAGAGCTGGAACAGGACCACAGATGGAAACCAGAAAAAGGACCGCAGACGGAGACCAGAAACAGGACCACAGGTGGAGACCAGAAACAGGACCACAGGTGGAGACCAGAAACAGGACCACAGGTGGAGACCAGAAACAGGACCGCAGACGGAGACCATAAACAGGACCACAGGTGGAGACCAGAAACAGGAGCACAGATGGAGACCAGAAACAGGACCACAGGTGGAGACCAGAAACAGGACCACAGGTGGAGACCAGAAACAGGACCGCAGACGGAGACCAGAAACAGGACCACAGGTGGAGACCAGAAACAGGTCCACAGACGGAGACCAGAAACAGGATCACAGATGAAGGCCAGGAACAGAACCACAAATGGAGACCAGGAACAGGACCACAGAT
The DNA here is from genome assembly GCA_027917425.1 of Gastrophryne carolinensis. NCBI lineage: Eukaryota > Metazoa > Chordata > Amphibia > Anura > Microhylidae > Gastrophryne > Gastrophryne carolinensis. The sequence continues at coordinate 9,293,344 of CM051235.1, forward strand.
GGAGACCAGGAACAGGACCACAGATGGAGACCAGAAACAGGTCAACAGATGAAGGCCAGGAACAGAACCACAAATGGAGACCAGTAACAGGAAACACAGAGAGAGACCAGAAACAGGACCATAGATGGAGACCAGGAACAAGTGCACAGACAGAGACCAGAAACGGGACCACAGATGGAAACCAGAAACAGGAGCACAGATGGAGACCAGAAACAGGACCCCAGGTGGAGACCAGAAACAGGACCACAGACGGAGACCAGAAACAGGACCGCAGACGGAGACCAGAAACAGGACCACAGGCGGAGAGCTGGAACAGGACCACAGATGGAAACCAGAAACAGGACCGCAGACAGAGACCAGAAACAGGACCGCAGACGGAGACCAGAAACAGGACCACAGGTGGAGACCAGAAACAGGACCACAGGTGGAGACCAGAAACAGGACCACAGGTGGAGACCAGAAACAGGACCACAGGTGGAGACCAGAAACAGGACCACAGGTGGAGACCAGAAACAGGACCGCAGACGGAGACCAGAAACAGGACCACAGGTGGAGACCAGAAACAGGACCACAGACGGAGACCAGAAACAGGACCACAGGTGGAGACCAGAAACAGGACCGCAGACGGAGACCAGAAACAGGACCACAGGTGGAGACCAGAAACAGGAGCACAGATGGAGACCAGAAACAGGTCCACAGACAGAGACCAGAAACAGGACCACAGGTGGAGACCAGAAACAGGACCACAGGTGGAGACCAGAAACAGGAGCACAGATGGAGACCAGAAACAGGAGCACAGATGGAGACCAGAAACAGGTCCACAGACAGAGACCAGAAACAGGACCGCAGACGGAGACCAGAAACAGGACCACAGGTGGAGACCAGAAACAGGACCACATAGAGAGACCAGAAACAGGACCATAGATGGAGACCAGGAGCAAGAGCACATTTGGAGACCAGAAACAGGACCACAGGTGGAGACCAGAAACAGGACCCCAGACGGAGACCAGAAACAGGACCACAGGTGGAGACCAGAAACAGGACCCCAGACGGAGACCAGAAACAGGACCGCAGATAGAGACCAGAAACAGGACCACAGGTGGAGACCAGAAACAGGACCACAGGTGGAGACCAGAAACAGGACCACAGGTGGAGACCAGAAACAGGACCACAGACGGAGACCAGAAACAGAGTAGACCAGGAGCAGGAGACAGGCATAGACCAGGAATATAGACAGAATAAAGACTATGGGTAGGTTTTGGGGTCTCGGTGCAGTAAGAGGTCAGGCATCCTCACCATCTCGTCGGCCATGGCTTTCATCATCATCTTCCCTCCTTTCCTGTTCATGGTCCGCGATATGACGGCTCGCCATTTTTTGCCGAATTTGTTTTTGCCCCCTTCGGTCCCCTGCGTGCCGGAGCTTTTCTCATCTTCTAGGATCTAGGAGAAAGATAAAGAGCACCTAAACCTTCCTGCTTGTCAATGGGGAGGCAGCTGCAGGTGATCCCATCATGGCCGCTCCCAAGAACAATAACAGCACACCTCCCAACTTTTGAAAGCCGTAAAGAGGGACAAATGAAGCCACGCCCCCAGACACACCCTCAACCATGCCCTTAAAGTGGACCAACACCCAGGGGTGATCGGCCCGGTAATCTATAAGATTCCCGGGCCGATCTCCTCCCTCACCGCGGGACATCCGAGATCAGGATGTCCCGCGGGGTGAAACCCCCCCCCCCCCAAAAGCCCCAAAAAACCTTACCTTATCGGCGACGGATCAGCTGCCGCCACCTCCCGCGCGCCCCTCTAGCAGTGCATTCACAATCGGCCGGCGTGGGCGCGCCCTGTAAGAGGGACGCGCGGGAGGCGGCGGCGGCTTGTCCGTTGCTTGTCCGTCGCCGAAAAGGTACGTTTTTTGGGGCTTTTGGGGGGGTTTCACACAGCTGAAGTGGACCAACACCCAGGTCCACTTTAAAGGGAAACACCACCCTCGTTACACAACCAGTTAGGGGCGACACAGACAGACACACACATACACAGATACACACGCAGACAGACAGATAGACACAAACACACATAGACACACATACACACAAACACACACAGACACACAAACACACACACACATAGACACAAACACACACAGACACAAATACACATACATAGACACACACACACACACACACACACACACACACACACACACATACATAGACACACACACACACACACACACACACACACACACACACATACATAGACACACACACACACACACAGACACACACACATAGACACACAGATAGACACAAACACACACAGACACACACATAGACACACACACACACACAGACACACACACATAGACACACACACACACACACACACACACATAAACACACAGACAGACACAAACACACACACAGACACACACATAGACACAAACACAGACAAAAACACACATACACTCACACACACAGACAAATACACTCAACAGTGTGACCATTTCCCCTCCTGTGCGAGGCTCCTTCCTGGAGTCCCGCCCCCGCCCACTGAACCACCAATGAAATAACAGAATAGAATAAAAAAGCCTGCCTCTGACTCCTCTTGGATGCTCCCTGCAGCTGAGCGCTTATACTTGGGGCCGGCGACGGCGCAGGACAAGAGCATGCGCCGTGGGATGCGGGACCAGGTAATATAAATCGGGGCAGTCCCGGGACAATCGGGAAGGTTGGGGGGGTATGTAACAATTATTTAGCATCTGTAACAGTGACAGTGCAGCTGATTTTTTTTCTCTGGTCCCGATTGGATTCCTGCTTTCCAGGAGGAGCTCAGCTGGGTTCAGTGCAGGGCCACAGAAAAAAAACACATTGAACAGTTGAGGAGGACGTCAATGGTAAGGGTGCCATCATTTTTGGGGCCCATACAGCCACAATGTCTGGGCTCCCCCCAGGGCCGGCTCCAGGTTTATGTGGGCCCTTGTGCGACATGGTCTCAGCGGGCCCCTTTGTGGTGAAGAGTCTCGTCACATCACTGAGGGATGCCTGGATGCCCCCTAAGGATGATGCTATTTGGACCAAAACTCTAGTTTTAGTCTTCTTTGAATCGCACCAAACCCCTTTAAACCTGACCTCAGAGTCTAAGAGGCTGATTCATTAACAGCGGCAGGTAGCGACAGTTGAGCGACTGTAGCGGCATTTTCAGAGCGCCCGCTAGTAGTCGCTGTGCTTGGCCATTGTTCGGTAGTTGATAGCGACTCAGTCGGTTAGCCGTAATGTTGAATATTGGGTGAGGAGTCGCTATTTGACAGGTTCCGCGCTGTATGGGTGCGCATGATAGCGACTGGCCCTAGCGACCGGCTTCCATCATATTCATTAAAAAATCACGCTCAAAAAATTCTCGCGCTGTAAAATGCTTGTTTAAACCCCAGAGCGCTGGCGGCGATGTGTTAAAAGTAGTTTTTTAACCCCCAAACCACCATATTTTTGGAAACCAAAAAAAGCAAGTTTTTTAAAGAATTTAGTAATATGAATACATTAATATCAGACCTGTAATATCAATTCTGTACAATTTTTTTTTTTTTACCTTAAAAAAAAATATCTAAAATGGCAGAAGTGGTCACAGAATTTTTCACATTTAAAAAAAAAAAACATTAATAACAATTAATTATTAATATTTAAAGATTGCTCCATTGAAATGCATTGGAGAGCGCCAGGTAGCGAGAGGTCATACCTGACGCTGTTCAAGGTCGGACGCTGGCGCTGTGGGCTGAGGCTGGAATAATGATGAATGAGTGGCTATATGGCGCTATCTCAGTCGCTAAGCAGGATTGGCTTGATAAATGTGTGATTGTGGTGGGGAGCCGGCGTTCTCGTGGCGGCGCCCGTCATTACCGGCTGCTCACCAGTCGCTACCTGTTGCTATTCCTTCATAAATAAGGGCCTAAATGAATCTAGATCCTCCTGATTGTGGATCCCCCTGTGTGTGACCCCTCCCCCCCTTTTGTTCATTACTTTCCTGGAACTGGTGAATGCACTGTGGGATCGCCAGTTTGAATTAACGGCCAAACCAGGGGGGTTCTTTCACAAACAGGGGCATCCCAAATTCAGATGCCCCTGTAAAGCGGACCAAAACCCAGGGCTGGAATTGCTTGCATAGTGGGTATAAAATTAAAGATTGGTAATCGGCACACCTCTAGTCGCAGATCGCAGGCCTTGACAAAGGGGCGGAAAAGTTGGCAGGCACGTACACTGCGATCACTGCTTAACTTGCTACCAATCGGTAATATTATCCATTTGTTGACATTATGATCATTGTGTTCACATCATGATTATGTTGATGCATCTTGCTATATATGTTTGTTGGGCGGCTTCTGGGATGATGCAGGGCGGATATAGGCCCTTATTTATGAAGGAATAGCGACAGGTAGCGACTGGTGAGCGGCCGGTAATGACGGGCCCCGCCACGAGAACGCCGGCTCCCCACCACAATCACACATTTATCAAGCCAATCCTGCTTAGCGACTGAGATAGCGCCATATAGCGACTCATTCATCATTATTCCAGCCTCAGCCCACAGCGCCAGCGTCCGACCTTGAACAGCGACAGGTATGACCTCTCGCTACCTGGCGCTCTCCAATGCATTTCAATGGAACAATCTTTAAATATTAATAATTAATTGTTATTAATAGTTTTTTTTTTTTTAAATGTGAAAAATTCTGTGACCACTTCTGCCATTTTAGATAATTTTTTTAAGGTAAAAAAAAAAATTGTACAGAATTGATATTACAGGTCTGATATTAATGTATTACCAAATTATTTAAAAAACGTGTTTTTTTTGTTTGCAAAAATATGGTTGTTTGGGGGTTAAAAACTACTTTTAACCCATCGCCGCCAGCGCTCTGGGGTATAAACATGCATTTTACAGCGCGAGAATTTTTTGAGCGTGATTTTTTAATGAATATGGTGGGAGCCGGTCGCTAGGGCCAGTCGCTATCATGCGCTCCCATACAGCGCGGAACCTGTCAAATAGCAACTCCTCACCCAATATTCAACGTTATGGCAAACCGACTGAGTCGCTATCAACTACCGAACAACGGGCAAGCACAGCGACTACTAGCGGGCTCTCTGAAAATGCCGCTACAGTCGCTCAACTGTCGCTACCTGCCGCTATTAATGAATCGGCCTCCCCGACTACTGAACTGACCAGATGTGTTTTCAATTACCTGCTGTATATACTGTGCACTGCTTTCCTTGACCTAATGTATAGCCTGCATCCCCTGCTCCCTCATCGTGACAGATTCACCCCATAGCCTTCTATGGTAATACATGGTTATAATAATAATATGTAATTGCCTATATGTTAATGTTAACTCTCTTACTCTCCTTTTACATTGAGGTCAACAAACGCTCCTGATGACACCCAGAACCCCATTGTACAGAAATAATCATTGTATCCTTTTCCTGATGCATGAGAACTGTTGTTACAACTGTGAGGCCGATTCATTAATAGCGGCAGGTAGCGACAGTTGAGCGACTGTAGCGGTATTTTCACAGCGCCCGCTAGTAGTCGCTGTGCTTGGCCGTTGTTCGGTTGTTGATAGCGACTCAGTCGGTTTGCCGTAATGTTGAATATTGGGTGAGGAGTCGCTGTTTGACAGGTTCCTCACTGTATGGGAGCGCATGATAGCGAATGGCCATAGCGAACGGCTCCCAGCATATTCATTAACAAATCACGCTCCAAAAATTCTCGCGCTGTGAAATGCATGTTTAAACCCCAGAGCGCTGGCGGCGATGGGTTAAAAGTAGTTTTTTAACCCCCAAACAACCATGTTTTGGGAAACCAAAAAAAACAAGTTTATAAAAACATTTTGGAATATGAATATATTAATATCAGACCTGTAATATCAATTCTGCGCAAATTTTTATTTTTATTTTTTTCTTACCTTAAAAAAAATATCTAACATGGCAGAAGTGGTAACAGAAATTTTCACATTAAGAAAAAAATTATTTACAATTAATTATTAATATTTAAAGATTGTTCCATTGAAATGCATTGGAGAGCGCCAGGTAGCGAGAGGTCATACCTGTCGCTGTTCAAGGTTGCTCGCTGGCGCTGTGGGGTGAGGCTGGAATAATGATGAATGAGTCGCTATATGGCGCTATCTCAGTCGCTAAGCAGGATCGGCTTGATAAATGTGTGATTGTGGTGGGGAGCCGGCGTTCTCGTGGCGGTGACCGTCATTACCGTTAGCTCACCAGTCGCTACCTGGCGCTATCCCTTGTTAAATAAGGACCTGTGTATATATGCATGATACCCTAATACAATTTCAATTGCATATCAAATCTTTTGTTTGTGGTCTGCTTTCAATCCAACCAACTCATTTATTGCATAGTGGGTACGCCAGCAGCGATCCCAGGGGGTTTCACACAGTAGGGTATCACAGATTGGGATGCTCCAGGGATAGGAAATCAGCTGGGATGGGCAACCCTAAAGCAGGACCAAACCCAGCACTTCCTCCCCTGCAATCTAAATCGAGATGCCCCATTGTGTGGAACCCGGGGCATTCGAGGAGATGTGGGCACCAGCTGTGACGGTGCCCTCCCAGTCCGCCATCACACACCCCAAAGGCCGACCCTGTCGGTGGGCCCCCCTGGAGAGTAGGGGCCCCCGGCAGCTGCCCCGCCTTGCCTGGTGCTGACGCCGGCCCTGGCTCCCCCTCTCCCGTGACCCATAGCTGGGCCCCTACTATGAACTGGGCGCCTAGGCAACCGGACTCCTCAGTATCCAGACAGTATAGAAAATAAAGGGTCAAACACGGGGGCAGCCATCACATTATAGGTTTTGGGGGCCAAACACAATATAGGCTATAGAAAGACTCCCAGCTCATAATCCTAATTTAAACTGGACCTTAAAGTGGACAAAAACCTATGTAATCCAGCTGTAAAATCTAAAAGGTACCATGGCCAGGTTTACAGCTTAACCGGGGAGGCATCCCAAGTTCGCCCAGTACTTACCTCGATCTGGGGATCCCACAGTGCAAGTCCAGGCCCTTTGCTGGCATCTCCGGCACCCCTCAATCTGTTGCAGCCAGAGGAAGTGGCCAGTGGGAGATGTCCATCAATTCATTCACAGCTGGAGAAGAGCCCGCGCATGGCCCATGGGAGTGTGGATTGAGTGACCAGGCGAACCGGGAGGTTTCAAACCCAGGGGCATCCCAAATCGAATTGCCACTCTAAGGAGGAGCAAAACCCAGTAGAGCGAGGAACGTGAGTATCTTCTGCTATTATAAAATAGTATTAATATGTTTAAGGAAATGTTTAGCTTTATCATATTTTAAAAATGTTTCACTCTAAGAGCGATTGTTCTTCCATTCTAAAATTACTTTTATTTATTTATTATTTAATTATTTTAGCTTTGCATATATATATATATATATATATATATATATATATATATTTTTTTTTTTTTTTTCTTTTTTTTTTATTAAAGAGTGATTTTTTGCTCCAAAAACACATTATTTTGCTAAATCTGACCTGTATCTTTTTTCCAATGTTTCTTTATCCTGGACCCCATAAAGCCAGGGACATGACTGGGCCCCATAAAGTGGAGGTCTTGCCTGGGCCCCATAAAGCTGGGGACATGACTGGGCCATTTAAAGTAGAGGCCTTGCCTGGGTCCTATAAACCTACCTACCAACTTTTCCGGGTGGGAAAGAGGGACATTTGTTTAAATAGGCCACGCCCCCTCATTTAGGGATGATGAAGCCACGCCCCCTCATTGAGGGATGGATAGGAGAAAGGATGTAACAGTTACAACAACAGAAACGCTTTGAATAGGTCAATGAATCATTTATTGCTGCAGATCTGCATGTTACACCTCAAAGAGGGACAGATGAGAACAACAAGGGACAAGGGGACATGGACTCAAAAGAGGGACATTCCCTCTAAATCAGGAACACTTGGGAGGTATGCATTAAGCTGGGGACATAACTGGGCCCCATAAAGCGGAGGCCTTGCCTGGGTCCCCTAAATCTGGGGACATGCCTTTGCCCCATGAAGCGGGGACATGCATGGCCCCCTAATGCGCAGGACTTGCCTGGGCCCCATAAAATGTGGGACTTTCCTGTGCTCCCTACAGCTGTAATACCTGTACCATCCTTAGGGTCTATGGTATATCATGGCTGCCACGCCTGACCTTCTTTGGGGGACGCCCTTGCTGCCTGGCTGTCATGTCGCTCCTCCACCTTCACACGGCTCCGTATGATCCAAAGTAATAAAACACCACCCGAGTGCGATCAGCACCGATCTGACGTCACCGATTTTATCCGTCCCTGAGCGCCGATCCCAGGATCTGTGTTAATCTCACAACCCCCTGATGAAACCCCGGCTGGCAGCTCTCCATGTCTGAGCGCCATGAGCGTCACCCATATGTGAAAAGAGGAAGGTGCTGAGGGGTTGGGTAAGCACCGCAGCCGGACAGCTTCCGAAATGTCCCTTGTGAAAACCCCGCTGCGGCTCCGAGACGGGTGTTGCCCTTTTTTTAATTTTAAATGACATCAAGTCAATAAAAAAAACTGCAAAACCTCGGAGAGCAATCCTAGAGGCTGATTCATTAATAGCGACAGATAGCGACTGTTGAGCGACTGTAGCGGTATTTTGACAGCGACCGCTAGTAGTCGCTGTGCTTGGCCATTGTTCGGTGGATGATAGCGACTCAGTCGGTGTGCCGTAATGTTGAATACAAGATGCTGAGTCGCTATTTGACAGGTTTGCTGTTGTATGGGAGCGCATGATAGAGACTAGACATAGCAACCGGCATCCACCATATTCATTAAAAAATCAGCCTTAAAAATTCCTAGCGCTGTGAAATGCATGTTTAAATCCCAGAGCGCAGTAGGCGATGTGTTAAAAGTAGTTTTTTAACCCCCAAACCACCCCAAAAAAAAATGGAATGATTTTGAAATAATATTCAAACCTGAATAGTTTAAAATCAGACCTGTAATATCAATTCTGCCAAAAAAAAAAATGTTTTTAAAAATCCCCAAAAAATACATTTTCAAAGGAAGAAGTGTTCACAGATTTTTTTTTTGAAATTTAAAAAAAAAAAAAAAAATATATTAAAAAATAATTATTAATTAAAATACATTCTGCCATTGAAATGCATTGGAGAGCGCCAGGTAGCGAGAGGTCATACCTGTCGCTGTTCAAGGATGTTCGCTGGCGCTGTGGGATGAGGCTGGGATAATGATGAATGAGTTGCTAGGTGGCGCTATCTCAGTCGCTAAGTAGTATCGGCTTGATAAATGTGTGATTGTGGAGGGGGGCCGGCGTTCTAGTTGCGGTACCTGGCTTTACTGGCCGGCTCCCCAGTCGCTATCTGTCGCTATCTGTCGCTATTCCTTGATAAATAAGGCCCCTAGTATCTGGACTGAAAAATAAAAAACTGCGGTGGACTCCTCAGGGGCGGGGTCATGTGTCTAAGCAGGAGCTGGGTTAGACTGCAGACAATTGCTTTGCAAAGTGAATTGTAGCCGCTGCTAACCTTCTCTCCTATACAGTGTCTATTCCACACCCCAGGGGTGTAACTGGAACTTGCCCCGGGTGCAGCAGGTCAGATGGGTTCCAAATGGAGGGTCAGGTGGTGGTGGGGACACCATTTTGAATCTTTGGCCCGGGTGCCAGAAAGCCTAAATACTCCTCCGCCACGAGAACGCCGGCTCCCCACCACAGTCACACATTTATCAAGCCGATCCTGCTTAGCGACTGAGATAGCGCCATATAGCCACTCATTCATCATTATTCCAGCCTCAGCCCACAGCGCCAGCGTCCGACCTTGAACAGCGACAGGTATGACCTCTCGCTACCTGGCGCTCTCCAATGCATTCCAATGGAACAATCTTTAAATATTCATAATTGTATCGGTTCCCTATTATAATTATTGTTATAACAACCCGAACCGAAATGTTCAGGATCATATCGAACTTAAACTGGACCAATGCCAGTTCTTTCATTAACGGGTGATGGTCCCACATCCGGGGTGGAGTCCCCCCACACATAACTCCCCCAGAACGCCTGATAACTTCACTTTTACTTTGATCCAGCACGAGGAAAGGAGTCCCGCAATTGGCCAGCGGGTGGTCACATGGGCCATGGCAGAAGAGTAGTTAGGCTTTCTGGCACCCGGGGCAAAGATTCGAAATGGCGCCCCCCACCTGTTCTCAGGCCCCCCTTTGGCGCCCCCCTGACCTGCACCCGGGGCAAGTGCCCTCCTCCCCCCAGCTACGCCCCTGGGCCATGGTTGCGTCCTCTGCACTGGAAACTGGAATGCACCGCCCCTTTGACCGCTCGCCGGGCCAATCGTCGGACTCCGTTCCTGGCACTTGCTCAAAGTAAAAGTGAGATTAGGGGGCGCTCTGGGGGGGGGGGGGTATGTGCAAGGGGGGCTCCAGCAATCTAGCTTGTTTAGATCAGCTGCCTGCAGGACCAACACCAAAAAACGGGAACCCAGAGGTCCGTGCAAATGCATGGGGGCACCCACCTGCCAGGTGCCCCCCAGAGGCAGGGTCCAGATCAGTGGCAACCTTTTGTTTAAAGTGAACCAAAACCCAGGACTATGACTATTTTGGGTTTTGGGTCCTTTCCCCTGCGTTGTCCCGATCGAGGATGCCCCGCTGTGGGAAACCCTCCAGATTGCCCAAAGAAACTGTCCTTTTCCCGGTCCTACAGCACATGCGCAGCCGCTCATCCAATCAACGCCCTCGTAGCTGCTGACGCCGCGCCATCTTAGATGGCGTCTAAGGCCAGCGGCTCCAAGGGCCATGGCGGCGGCATCCCCCGCTTCCCTGCCCTCACGTGCCCGTGCCGGCCATTCACGAATGATTGGCGCAGGCATGCATCCTGCTAGAGGGGGATAGTGGGTATGCGGGTGCTGTTGGTCCGCCGTTGGCCCGGGAAACAAGGTAAGTAAAGGGGTGACTTGGGGGGTTTCACACTGTGGGATGCATCAGGATGCCCTCGGGGCAAGGACCAATCACCAGTATAGTCAGCAGTTTGAGGGGTTTCAATCATCAGGATAGTCACCAGTTTGGCGGAAGGAGCACGCCTGCCCTGGAGTCTCATAGACTCCAGGGTAGGTTTTGGTTCACTTTAACCTGCTTACCTCGATGGCTAACACAGTACAACTACTTCCTAGCGCTGGCATTGCGTCGGGGACTGTGCGCACTAGCGCAGTAAGGACAATAGACCGTCAGCTCTTCAGAGTCGAAGGGTCAATGGCAGCGCTACGGAATATGTCGGTGCTATATAACCATCAGCGCGCTCTTACCTCTCTCTCCAGATTGAACTCCTTGTTGCACAAGTCAGGGGAGCTCGGTTTGCTTCTTCCGAAATCTTTAAAGCTGCTGGAGCGCTGCAGAGAAAGCTGGAGGGGGGAAAATAAAGAAAAGGCGGGGTCAGGGGTCGGCCAATCAGGAGCAAGCAATCTGCATACTGCAGCAAACCAATGTATAGAAGAAGGGGATAGAGGGTTGTTTTTTGAATGGATTGCACATTCAAAGTGGACCAACACAAAGGATTTTGACTATCCTGGGTTTTGGTCCTCTTCGGTGGGGCACCCCGATCGGGGGTGCCCCGCTGTGTGAAACCCCCCAGAAAGCCCCGAAAACTCACCTCACCCCGCTCCCACGTGATCGCTGCAGCCAATCCCCACCGACGGACAAGCGAGAGGCAGCGACGGACAAGCAGAGCGCGTCCGCGTCCGCCGCCTCCCGCACATCCCTCTTACAGGGAGCGCGCCCGTGCCGGCCATTCACAAATGGCCAGCGTGGAAGTGCGCGCCCTGCTAGAGGGACGCGCGGGAGGCGGCGGAGGCTGACGCGCATGCGCTGCTGGAACGTGGAAAAGGTAGGATTGTGGGCTTCCTGGGGGGTTTCACCCCGCGGGACATCCCGATTTCGGATGCCCCGCGGGGAGGGATCTGATTCCCGGGCCGATCCCCCCTGGGGGTTGGTCCACTGAGACACAACCGCTGTCTGAGTCTTTTAAATATGAAATGTTTTGTATGTCATCTGTTAAATGTAGTAGACTGTTAGTATATATGTTTTTAATTTATTGAATAAAATATTTAATGATGATTTAATCGGATAGTTTGATCAGTTCTCGCTCTTTGTTGGGATTGTCTGCATCTTTGTGCAAGCTTTTGGATATTTTGGACCGGTCACAGCATATTTTGAATATTTAAGGTGGTGCGGGATCTTGTGGTTTGTTTGGGATATAGAAGAAACCCCCTTTAACTAGAGTAAACTTCAGAATTAAAGTGGATCAAAGCCCATCTTGGGCTGCCCTGGAGTCTTTAAAGTGGATCAAAACCCAGGATTTTGACTGACCTGGGTTTTGGTTCTTGCCCCGGGGTACCCCGATCAGGGATGCCCCACTGTGTGATACCCCCCAGATCGCCCGATTGCACTCACCCTTCCCCGGTCGTACGGGGCCTGTGCAGCCTCTCGTCCAGTCATCGCGCTCAGATCAGCTCCCACCCTTTTTTCCAAGAGCTCGTCTAATGCGAGTGCACAGGTGGTCTCATCCCCTGCTAACCATTAAAGTGGACCAAAACCCAGGATTTTGACTATCCTGGGGTTTGGTCCACTCCCCCTCTGTATAAAACCCCCCAGAGATCGCGCATTAACTCACCTCATCCCGGTCCTACAGCACATGAGCAGTCGCTCATCCAATCAGCGCACTCGGAGCCGCCGAGCTTTGCACGTCTGAGCGACGTCTTAGCTCAGTGGCTCCGAGCGCGCTAGCGGCCGCATCTCGCGCTTCCGTCTAACAGCACGCACCCTTCTAGAGGGATAGGGGGGATGCAGCCCCCGCATGCACCGTTGCACCGGGATTAAGGTAAGTGTTGCGGG
>CM051235.1:9311250-9386250 GCA_027917425.1 Gastrophryne carolinensis
CTGGGGAATTAATTAATAGAGCAAAAAAATTGCGGGGTAAACGCAGTTCCTTGTATATGTCCAAAAATAGAATAGAAATAAAATCCCTGATGGCGGCCAGATATCCGCACGTGGAGAGCAAATCTCTATCTGAGTCATTACCAGAACCTTCCACAAGTGGCGCCGTCAGCAGAAAATGTGGCTAAAAATACTCAAAAACCAGGAACCGCAATTATTGTAGAACACAACCTGACCTTTATGGTCACTGTGATGTCATAGTGCAGGCTTTATGGTGATTGTGATGTCACAGTGCAGGCTTTATAGTCATTGTAATGTCATGGTGCAGGCTTTAATATAATTGTGGTATCGTAGTTAAGGATTTATGGTCATTGTGATGTCATAGTGCAGGCTTTATGTCCATAGTGATGTCAGGCTTTATGGGTATTTTAATGTCATAGTGCAGGTTTTTAGGTTATTGTGATGGCATAGTGCAGGCTTTATGGTCCTTGTGATGTCATAGTTAAGGATTTATGGCCATTGTGATGTCATATTGCAGGCTTTATGGCCATTGAGATTTCATAGTGCAGGCTTTATGTTCATTGTGATGTCATAGTGGAGGCTTTATGGTCATTGTGGTGTCATAGTTAAGGATTTATGGCCATTGTTATGGCATAGTGCAGGCATTATGGTCATAGTGATGTCATAGTGCAGGCTTTATGGTGATTGTGATGTCATAATGCAGGCTTTATGTTCATTGTGATGTCATAGTGGAGGCTTTATGGTCATTGTGGTGTCATAGTTAAGGCTTTATGGCCATTGTAATGTCATAGTGCAGCCATTATGGTCATTGAGATGTCATAGTGCAGCCATTATGGTCATTGTGATGTCATAGTGCAGCCATTATGGTCATTGTGATGTCATAGTGCAGGCTTTATGGCCATTGTGGTGTCATAGTTCAGGCTTTATGGACACTGTGGTATCATAGTTCAGGTCTTATGGCCATTATGATGTCATAGTGCAGGCGTTATGGTCATTGTGATGTCATAGTGCATGCTTTATAGTAATTGTGGTGTCATAGTGTAGGCTTTATGGTCATCGTGATGTCATAATACAGGCTTTATGGCCATTGTGATGTCATAGTGCAGGCTTCATGGTTATTGCGATGTCACAGTGCAGGCTTTATAGTAATTGTGGTGTCATAGTGTAGGCTTTATGGTCATCATGATGTCATAATACAGGCTTTATGGCCATTGTGATGTCATAGTGCAGGCTTCATGGTTATTGCGATGTCACAGTGCAGGCTTTAGGGTCCTTGTGATGTCATAGGCTCCTGAATAGTGCTTTATTGAGCAGTCAGCCCTTGGGTGGGGCATGTTGTGTGGTTGTTGCTAGCAGCAGGAACACACTTTAAAGAGGAACAACACTCCCATCAAGTCTATAAGACCTTTTTATGGATCAGGCGGTCTGGGGGATCCACACAGGGGGGCGTCCCAATTCACTCACCTATTCTACAAGCCCTTGCTGCAGTTTGGTGGATAATTTTAGCTTCCTACATATTTTCAACCGTAGAGGGATCGGGATTCCCCAGGGGTGATTGTTAAAAGGGACCTAAATTAAATTTTATGTTAGGTCCACTTAAAGAGGAACCCCATCCCCGATTCAAGAAGATGCTGGGGGGGTCTTTATGGGGCATCCCGAAATGGGAACACGGATAAGATGATCATCCAGGATCACCCACAGTGTATCCTAATGTATTACAATGTACCACAATGCATCACAATGTATTACAATGTACCACAATGCACAACGTTTCTCAATGTTCCACAATGTATACCAATGTTTTACAATGTACTGCAATGCACAATGCATCACACTGTACCACAATTTATACTTAGCCCAGTGTATCCCAATGTATTACAATGTACGACAATAAATCCTAATGTATTGCAATATACCAACCTTTTATCACAATGCATTACACTGTACCACAATACACTAATGCATTACTATGTATTAGAATGTATTCCCAATGTATTACAATGTACCAACATGTATTGCAATGCATTACACTACACCACAATTTAAACTTATGCATCACAATGTATTAGAATGCATCCCAATCCATCGCAATGTACCACAATGTATCGCAATGTACCACAATGTATCACAGTGTACCACAGTGTATCCTAATGTATTTCACTGTACCACAATGTATCCAATGTATTACAATGTACCACAATGTATCCCAGTGCATCACAATGTTCCACAATTTATCCCAATGTATTGCAACGTACTGACCTTTTATCACAATGTATTACACTGTACCACAATGTACACTCATGCATTACAATGTATTAGAATGTATTCCCAATGTATCACAATGTATTACAATGTGCCACTATGTATCCTAATGCATCACAATGTATCACAATGTATTACAATGTTTCCCAAATGTATACCAATGTATTACAATGTATCACAATTCATCCCAATGTATTAAAATGTATACCAATGTAGTGCAATGCATTACAATGTATCCATGCCACTATGTATCCTAATGCATCACAATGTATCACAGTCTATTACAATGTATAACAATGTATTACAAAGTATTACAATCTATTACAATGTATCACAATGCATCTCAATGTATTGCAATGTACCAACATGTATCACAATGCATTACACTGTACCACAATCTAAACGTATGCAATACAATGTGTTAGAATGTATCCCATTGTAACACAATGTACCACAATGCATCCCAGTGTATTACAATATAGAGTATATCACAATGGCTTTGATTCCTTAACATATCTAAAAAAGTGACCCTCAGTTATTGGTCGGGGGGGTCTCACCTTTTTCTTCTGTGCAGGGTCTTTGTCCGAGACATTGGACGGCTTACGTCTCAGCATCTCCGCTTGAGTCTCGGGCGACTTGCTGCCGATAGATTATCAGCTCTGCAGGTTAGTGAGTGCCGCTCGTCTCGTTCGCAGTTTCGGGCAGGAAGCGGGTCACATGACCTGCCAAAATCACCACTGTTTTTTTTTTCACTGCTTGAAGTGGTTGCAGCAGAATCAGGTGTGTGTGTGTGTGTGTGTGTGTGTGTGTGTGTGTGTGTGTGTGAATAAGGAAGGAAACTGCAGATCATACAGTCACAAGCGAGAAACGCTGCAAGAGAGCGAAGCGGAACACTTAGAATGCTACAGTGTGTCACAATGTATCACTATACACCACAATGTACCACAATGAGCTGTATAACAATATATTGCAATGTTTCTCAATGTATCTCAATGTATCTCAATGTACCACAATGTACCACAATGCACCACAATGTACTGTATAACAATATATTGTAATGTTTCTCAATGTATCACAATGTACCACAATGCACCACAATGTACCACAATGTACCACAATGCACCACAATGTACTGTATAACAATATATTGTAATGTTTCTCAATGTATCACAATGTACCACAATGCACCACAATGTACCACAATGTACCACAATGCACCACAATGAACTGTATAACAATATATTGTAATGTTTCTCAATGTATCACAATGTACCACAATGCACCACAATGTACCACAATGTACCACAATGCACCACAATGTACTGTATAACAATATATTGCAATGTTTCTCAATGTATCTCAATGTATCTCAATGTACCACAATGTACCACAATGTACTGTATAACAATATATTGTAATGTTTCTCAATGTATCACAATGTACCACAATGCACCACAATGTACCACAATGTACCACAATGCACCACAATGTACTGTATAACAATATATTGCAATGTTTCTCAATGTATCTCAATGTATCTCAATGTACCACAATGTACCACAATGTACTGTATAACAATATATTGTAATGTTTCTCAATGTATCACAATGTACCACAATGCACCACAATGTACCACAATGCACCACAATGCACCACAATGTACTGTATAACAACATATTGCAATGTATCTCAATGTACCACAATGCACTATATCAAAATATATTACAGTGTATCACAATGTAGTGTGATGCATTATCATTGTCGGGCTGGGGAACTATGGACCCACCAGAGGAATCCATTCTCTGGGCTCACCCTTCACCTATAGGTCATGTTGTTGCACAATTTATGTTGCACATTTATTCATTAAATAACAAAAGTCATGTAGTGTATAAATAAGCTAATGGAACATTTCAGGTCAATCAAAAACACTGTGTTAGACTTTCCTGAGGGTGGCCCTGGGTAAGGGACTGGGGGCCCATTGGAAAATCCTCTGGTTACACTGATCAATGTACCACATGTATCACAATGTACTTACCAAGTCTCACCCCCCATACAGCCAAATACTTCCAGCCTTGTGCTGATAAGAGCCAGACACTTGATGCACGTGTCCACAAGTGGAAGGTGTTTGGCTGTGTATATTTAATGTGGATAGATTGGTTTGAGGAAAGCGCAACTAGACAATATGAGCAGCTCCTACTTGAGGGAAAAACCTGTATTTCCCAGGGCGAATGTGGTGAGTTAATCAGTTCCAGTTCAGGTGTAACCCTAGATGGAAAAAGATTAGTGTAGGTGCGCTGTGGATAAAATAGGTGGTTAGTAAGGAAAAAAAGGGGTTAAAGTTATCCGTGATCCTGTGAGATAAATTGATTAGCAAGTATAAAACAAGTATATTGAGATGTATCATAGCTTGGCCTCAAGGGGTGCGGATACATGTCCATCCTATACCAAACATTGGCACCATGAACTGGGGAGCGAGATGGATCAAGAAAAATGGCGGAGGATGTGGAACGCTTCCTTTGGTTGCTCGGCGTCTGTGACTTTAATCGAGGCTAACGTAAAACTAATGGCAAGATGGTATATGGTCCTAGAGAGAATGAAACACTTTTCCACTGAGTTCCAGGGGAACTGCTTCCGGGGGGGCCTCTCTCCGGGGTCGTACCGGCATGTGTGGTGGGATTGTATTTTGGTCAAGAATCTTTAGTGTTCTCAGCAAGGTATGTGGTAGATCTGTGGTCAGAGACCCTTAGGTGGTTCTCCTCAACGCCCCAATCCCCCACAGTTCTAGACTGAAAAAGCGGTTGATGTATTATATCCTATCAGGGGCAAAGCTGGTGATAGCTGGGGCTTGGAGGTCCCCCACCTTGTATTATATCCTATCAGGGGCAAAGCTGGTGATAGCTGGGGCTTTGAGGTCTCCCTCCTTGTATTATATCCTATCAGGGGCAAAGCTGGTGATAGCTGGGGCTTGTAGGTCCCCCACCTTGTATTATATCCTATCAGGGGCAAAGCTGGTGATAGCCGGGGCTTGGAGGTCCCCCACCTTGTATTATATCCTATCAGGGGCAAAGCTGGTGATAGCTGGGGCTTGTAGGTCCCCCACCTTGTATTATATCCTATCAGGGGCAAAGCTGGTGATAT
This sequence comes from Gastrophryne carolinensis, assembly GCA_027917425.1. Classification (NCBI taxonomy): domain Eukaryota; kingdom Metazoa; phylum Chordata; class Amphibia; order Anura; family Microhylidae; genus Gastrophryne; species Gastrophryne carolinensis. The sequence continues at coordinate 9,316,669 of CM051235.1, forward strand.
CTGGGGCTTGTAGGTCCCCCATCTTGTATTATATCCTATCAGGGGCAAAGCTGGTGATATCTGGGGCTTGGAGGTCCCCCACCTTGTATTATATCCTATCAGGGGCAAAGCTGGTGATATCTGGGGCTTGGAGGTCCCCCACCTTGTATTATATCCTATCAGGGGCAAAGCTGGTGATAGCTGGGGCTTGGAGGTCCACCATCTTGAGCTTAACCACCACCTAAAAACAAGGTTAACTGCATTATGGCCATGGAAAAAATGTCCGCCATTCACAATAGGACTTTGGAGCTGTTCAGGGAGGTGCGGAATCCTTGGGTTCGGAATTTTCTGCCTACAGATTTTGATGTAAACCTAAAAGCATCTGATCCTTCCTCAAAACCCTTCCTATACTCTCCCCCCCTTACCTCCCCCCCCTCATAGGGGTTGTTATTTTTCTTTTAATTTGTTTGAAATGAACTTTTTTAGTAATTTTTGAATGGATTTTCTTGTTTGCAGTGAATAAGCTTCTGATTGTGACTTAAGTTGTTTGTAATCTTTAAATCAAATTAGATCAGATCCCTCCCCGCAGGGCATCCGAAATCGGGATGCCCCGCTGTGTGAAACCCCCCAGGACGCCCAGAAACCTTACCTTATCTCCGTTCCAACGGCGCATGCGTGAATTTGTGAATGGCTGGCGCGGGCGCGCTTCCTTCTAACAGGCCTCCAGCGAGCTCAGAGCCGCTGTGGTCGTCCGTCGCTTGTCCGTACATACCACAGCGGCTCTGAGCGCTCTGATTGGACGAGTGCCCGCGTAGGAGCAGGGTGAGGTGAGTTATTTAGGGCGATCGGGGCGGTTTCACGCAGCGGGGTACCACCGAGCGCTGGCGTTCAGTCAGAGCGCCACGTCTTACCTGTCGCTACCTGGCGCTCTCCCATTTCTATGGACGATCCTTAAATCCCTTTCCTGATCACAATTTTTTTATTCAAAAAAAAAAAATACACAAACCCTTTGACATGTATCCTGGGCAAGAAAATGACATTTTTGAAAACTTTTTGGAATAATAAATTTTTTATGCAGATTTGTCCTTACGTGTCTGGTATTAAAGTGTTAATGTTACATTGTAATAACAATGTTATTCCATATGTTTTCACTTTGTTTTGTTACTACTGGATACGTGTTCATAAACAGCCTTTAATCACACAGCGTCTGGCGCTATGGGCTACATATGATTTTGAGCGCCGGCGCTGTTTGTGGCTGTTTTTTTGATGAATGTGATGTGAGTCAGTCGCACCGAGCTATCGTTACGGTGCGCTCACATACAGTGTAGTATAGCGACTAACATATATTCATCAATGCCGGACAGCGACTGAGGCGCTCTGAAACAATGATCCATGGCCGAGCACAGCGACTACTAGCGGTCGCTCTGGAATCTGCTCTACAGACGCTTATCTGTCGCTACCTGGCGTTAGTAATGAATCAGCCTGCCCGTGTTGGGTGAACCAGATCCGATAAGTTGGGGTTGGTTCTCAAACCTGAACATAAAATTCAGGCAGAAGTCCCAGTACGGAGTTTGGCCGGAACACAGAAACGCTGGTTAATGGGCTGCTGAGCCTAAAGTGTGCTGCGGCAGGAAGCTGCTGTAAACTTACCTGAGCCCATGATCCCCTTCCTGTCAGCAGCGACGTCCCTTTGAAATGGTGGCAGTGCTGGCACTAGTAGTGTCCTCACTCATGGGATTGGCGGCCATTTTTCTGTGGTTCTGGATGGGGACCATTTCAAAGGAACGCCGCAGCTGACAGGAAGGGGATTGCGTGGCTCAGGTAAGTGTTTACAGCAGCGCTTCCTGCTGCTCACTTTGCGCAACCCCCCCACGCCAATCCCCCCCCCCCCCCCCCCACGCCATCACAATTTTTTTTTTTTACTTCCCCGATTCTGCCTCTGGGAGCCCCTAGAGAGATGGTCCCCTCTCCGCCTGGAAAGGTGAGGAGTGGGGTGGAGGGGTCCCCAGAGACAGAATTTCTAGTCCCCATTGATTTCAAAGGGGACCAGGTTGGGTGTCCCGAACCCAAACTTTTAATCAAAGTTCGGACGAACTTGCCCAATCTGAACTTTGGGGGGTTCCCTCATCCCTAATCACATTGTATCACAATGTACCACAATGTATCACAATATACCATAATGTATCACAATGCATCACAATGTACCATAATGTATCACAATAAATTACAATGTACCACAATGCATTACAATGTACCACAATGTATCACAATATTCCATAATGTATCACAATGCATCACAATGTACCATAATGTATCACAATGAATTACAATGTACCACAATGCATCACAATGTACCATAATGTATCACAATGAATTACAATGTACCACAATGCATCACAATGTACCATAATGTATCACAATGAATTACAATGTACCACAATGCATCACAATGTACCATAATGTATCACAATGAATTACAATGTACCACAATGCATCACAATGTACCATAATGTATCACAATGAATTACAATGTACCACAATGCATCACAATGTACCATAATGTATCACAATGAATTACAATGTACCACAATGCATCACAATGTACCATAATGTATCACCTTGAACAATTGCGGTGACGCACATGGGGTACGACTGGCCGGTTTCATCAGATGAACGATCAATAGGTCTGATCAACCCGTGCAATCGTCACACCCAGGATAGTCAAAATCCTGGGTTTTGGTCCACTTTAAATCCAGGCTAAATGTTTATTTTGTTGTTGTGCACATATAGAGGAGCTCCTAGGAATCTGGCTACAATACAATAAATGACAATCTATAGAATGCTAATGCGGGTTCACACAGGGGATATTGGCAGCACGCTGACTAATTTAGCTAGAAAATGTACCACAATGCATCACAATGTACCATAATGTATCACAATAAATTACAATGTTCCATAATGTATCACAATAAATTACAATGTACCACAATGCATCACAATGTACCATAATGTATCACCTTATAAACTGTTCTGCAAGAGAGTGACGCAGAACACTTGGGATGCTGCAATTTATCGCAATGTTTTACAATATATCACAATTTATGATAATGTCATTTATTTTAACACAACTGATTACAATATGTCACGCTGTATCACAACAGGGCACATTATGTCAAAATGTATCATAATTTATTACAGTGTATCACAATATGTCTAGTATGTCCTACATTATAATACAAGTCATTACAATACTACACAATGCATTACAAAAGGGTACAATACGTCAAAATGTATCATACCGTAATATATTACAGTACATAACAATGTATCTCAATATATAATTTATTACATTATATCACAATTGATAACAATATGTCACAATAGGGCACAGAATTACATTGTATTACAATGCATCACAATATGTCAACAATGTATTAAAATACACTGTATCACAACAACAAAGCTGGACCAGCCACTGCAGCCCACTTTTCTATCTTAGAGGCCGATTCATTAATAGCGCCAGGTAGCGACAGATGAGCGACTGTAGCGTGATTTTTTCAGCGCCAGCCAGTATTCGCTGTGCTTGGCCGGCATTAGCTTGATGACAGCGACTCAGTCGGTGTGCGGTAATGTTGAATACGGGCTGGGGGGTCGCTGTTTCACAGGTCCAGCGTTGTATGTGAGCGCCTGACAACGAATGGCCAGAGCGAACGGCTAGCTTCATATTCATCAACAAATCACGCTCCGAATGTGCTGTCGCTGTCCATTCCTTGTTTAAACCCCAGAGCGCTGGCGGCGATGTGTATTAACTAGTTTTTAACCCCTAAACAACCATATTTTTGGAATGTAACATTATACATGTTTTTAGAATCATTTTGTAATATGAATACATTCATCTCAGACCTGTTAGATCAATTCTGCACATATTTTTTTTTTTTTTTTTACTTAATAAATAATAATAATAATAAATCCTAACATTGCAGAAGTGGTCTCCGATTTTTTGACATTAAAAAAATATATAAAAAAAATAATACCAATTAATTATGATTAATTATAGATTGCTCCATTGAAATGCATTGGACATCGCCAGGGAGCAACAGCTCATACCTGGCGCTGTGAGGGAATTTGCAGCGGCGCTGTTCGGTCCAGGCGGCTTCATGATGAATGCCGCGCTAGCCGTCGCTCTCGCCGGCGCTAGCCTCATTTTGCTTGATAAATGCGTCATTGTGACCGCCGCCGGGCGTACTTGAATCGGTAGTCGCCGTTAGCTGCCGCTACCTGGCGCTCGTCAGACACTACCTGGCGCTATCGCTTGATGAATAAGGGCCTTAGTGTATCTAACAACACAATGCATGTCTGTATCCTGTAACTGACATCCTGAATTATCCTGTTGATCAGATTGCTTCATGTATAAGATTCCTGGCCGATCGGAACCCTCCCCCGGGGCATCCAGAACCGGGATGCCCCGCTGTGTGAAGCCCCCCAGGTTTCCCCATACACTTACCTTGTTTCCTGGTCCAAAAGCGCATGTGCGAACTGCGCCCATATCCTCGATATCCCTCTAGCAGGGCGCGTACCCAAGGCAAGCATTTGTGAATTGCCGGCGCGGACACACTCCCTGTTAGAGGGTAGTGGGGGATGCGGCCGTCAGTGCGCTCCGGGCCGTTGGCTTTAGACAAAGCCTTAGACGACGTGACGTCAGGGGATCTGAGCGATCTGATTGGACAAGCGGCCGCGCATGCGCCGTAGGACCGGGAGGAGGTGAGTTGGCTTCGGCGATCTGGGGGAATTCACGCAGTGGGGTATCAGGGTGTCCCGGGGGGGAAAGGACCAAAACGCAGTGTGACCAAACTGGTAATTAATGTGTGTGTGTGTGTGTGTGTGTGTGTGTGTGTGTGTATATATTTATATATATATAGACCTTGGCTGACCCCTCTGCTCTGTATAACTATCCCCCCTTCCTGCCTGCCATAAACCCCCCTGCATGCACACAGGGTCGGCTGGAATGACTTACTCCCCTCATAAAACACCGCAGCATAAACAAAGTGTTATCAGGATCACCCAGCCATAGAAAGCAGAGACAGGGTCCATATCCTGCCCCCCTTCCATGGAATGTCCTCCATCCCTCCTCCCTTTGGAATCCCAGGACAGATGGGGGATATCATATGGACCAATTTTCAGGTACCCAAAGATGGGGAATCCCAGATGCACCAATCAGACAGTGGGTGACTTCAATTGCTCTGCCCATAGGAGTGGTCAGAAACTGACCCCTGGTTAGAGGGAATATGGTGAGCTTCAGAAGGGGCAGAGGGACACTCGAATCTTACCATCAAGAGTGACACACGCTCCCTTTTAACATCTAAGCAGGACACCAGGAAATCATTGGGAGACGTGTGAGGGCTGAGGGATTGAATTGATTTGATCGAAACGCAGCACAGACAGACTCTTTAAGTATTTTCCCTTTTTTTCTGTATTGCTATTTATCTTAATTACTGTGTTCTATAGTTAAATCTGTTTTTATCACCTTGCATCATTTTTCTTGCTGTTTTTCTGTTTGTTTAAATAAATTCTAAAAAATACAGCAGAGGGTCACTGATGCTCTGAATTGAGGATCTAAAAAGCTCACGCTAGTTCTGAAGAGCCTGGCTACATTACTTGCCTAGGACGCTCGATCGCCCCCTGCCTGGAAGTGGTTGTGGGTCGATCGATCGGTGAGATCTGATTGTGTTGTGTGTGGCTTATATAGAGGTGAACACTGTTTGCGTTCTAGTGGCAGCAGTTTACAATTGCGGTGACGCACATGGGGTACGACTGGCCGGTTTCATCAGGTGAACGATCAATAGGTCTGATCAACCCGTGCAATCGTCACACCCAGGATAGTCAAAATCCAGGGTTTTGGTCCACTTTAAATCCAGGCTAAATGTTTATTTCATTGTTGTGCACATATAGAGGAGCTCCTAGGAATCTGGCTACAATACAATAAATGACAATCTATAGAACGCTAATGCGGGTTCACACAGGGGAATATTGGCAGCCCGCTGACTAATTTAGCTAGAAACGGGGAGGCCGATTCATTAATAGCGCCAGGTAGCGACAGATGAGCGACAGTAGCGTTATTTTCACAGCGCACGCTAGTATTCGCTGTGCTTGGCCGTTCGGCTGTTGACAGCGACCCCGTCGGTGTGCGGTAATGTTGAATACGGGGTTAGGAGTCGCTGTTCGACAGGTTCGGCGCTGTATGGGAGCGCATGACAGCGAATGACAGCGAATGGCCATAGCGAACGGCTCCCAGCATATTCATTAACAAATCACGCTCAAAAAATTCTCGCGCTGTGAAATGCATGTTTAAACTCCAGAGCGCTGGCGGCGATGGGTTAAAAGTAGTTTTTTAACCCCCAAACAACCATATTTTTTGAGAAAAAAAAAACATGTTTTTCAAAACATTTTGTAATATGAATACATTAATATCAGACCTGTAATATCAATTCTGCACAAATTTATTTATTTTATTTTTTTTTACCTTAAAAAAAATATCTAACATTGCAGAAGTGGTCACAGAATTTTTGACATTTAAAAAAAAAAAAAAAAAAAAAAACATTAATAGCAATGAATTATGAATATTTAAAGATTGCTCCATTGAAATGCATTGGAGAGCGCCAGGTAGCGAGAGGTCATACCTGTCGCTGTTCAAGGTCGCTCGCTGGCGCTGTGGGGTGAGGCTGGAATAATGATGAATGATTCGCTATCTGGCGCTCTGTCAGTCGCTAAGCAGGATCGGCTTAATAAATGTGTGATTGCGGAGGGGAGCCGGCGTTCTCGTGGCGGTGAGCGTCATTACCGTTCGCTCACCATTCGCTACCTGGCGCTATCCCTTGTTAAATAAGGGCCCGAGTTGCGTCACACTCAGATACACAATTGTATTGCTAACTGCATTACAGATTGTCACCCAGCTGGGTGCACTTGTGTAGCAGTGAGTGATAATTCCATATTAAATTAAACCTATAAAATTGTGGGGCTGTCACAGGTTACACAATTGTTAACACATAGAATTGATAAAGCTCAGAGAGGCTCAGAAGCCGATGATTGCAGTTCAGAGGATTCTTGTTGTGAGTCTGTTTCTCGCTCTGCTGAATAACCACAGACAGCTCAGTGTGAAAATAGGAACTGCAACGTGTCGGTGGAGCTCCCGAGACGGGACTCTCAGTATGAACACAGCCGGGGCCATGTGTGTATGAGTGTGCATGGCCGGCCTTTGGGGGTGTGCGAGGTATGCAATCGTACAGGGCGCCAAGGCCAGGGGGGCGCCACACAGCTGTGCCCGCATGCTCGGTGTCTCAACTCACCCACCGCCTGCCCACACAGTTTGCTGGTTCGCCGTTTACACGGCCTCTCAGTTAACAGGTTAGCCACTTGCTGCCCCCCCAACCTACCGGTATTTTCTTGCTTTCCTTAGAGGGGTTCTAATCACTGTGTATAATATATACAAGGCCAATACAAAGAGACGCCTTAGAAGGGATCTAATCACTGTGTATAATATACACAAGGCCAATACAAAGAGATGCCTTAGAGGGGATCTAATCACTGTGTATAATATATACAAGGCCAATACAAAGAGACGCCTTAGAGGGGATCTAATCACTGCGTATAATATATACAAGGCCAATACAAAGAGACGCCTTAGAGGGGATCTAATCACTGTGTATAATATATACAAGGCTGATACAAAGAGACACCTTAGAGGGGATCTAATCACTGTGTATAATATATACAAGGCTGATACAAAGAGACACCTTAGAGGGGATCTAATCACTGTGTATAATATATACAAGGCCAATACAAAGAGACGCCTTAGAGGGGATCTAATCACTGTGTATAATATATACAAGGCCAATACAAAGAGACACCTTAGAGGGGATCTAATCACTGTGTATAATATATACAAGGCCAATACAAAGAGACGCCTTAGAGGGGATCTAATCACTGTGTATAATATATACAAGGCCAATACAAAGAGACGCCTTAGAGGGGATCTAATCACTGTGTATAATATATACAAGACCAATACACAGAGACACCTTAGAGGGGATCTAATCACTGTGTATAATATATACAAGGCCAATACACAGAGACACCTTAGAGGGGATCTAATCACTGTGTATAAATATATACAAGGCCAATACAAAGAGACACCTTAGAGGGGATCTAATCACTGTGTATAATATATACAAGGCCAATACAAAGAGACGCCTTAGAGGGGATCTAATCACTGTGTATAATATAGACAAGGCCGATACACAGAGACACCTTAGAGGGGATCTAATCACTGTGTATAATATATACAAGGCCGATACAAAGAGACACCTTAGAGGGGATCTAATCACTGTGTATAATATATACAAGGCCAATACAAAGAGACGCCTTAGAGGAGATCTAATCACTGTGTATAATATATACAAGGCCAATACAAAGAGACGCCTTAGAGGGGATCTAATCACTGTGTATAATATATACAAGGCCAATACAAAGAGACACCTTAGAGGGGATCTAATTACTGTGTATAATATATACAAGGCCAATACAAGAGGACCAATATGTGATAACATTTCCAAGCTGCGTGTGTCATAGTTTCCAGCTCTGCTGTGATTGGCTGCCGGCTCCACTCTTCCACCCGCGCAGCCAGATCGCTATCTGTATAACCTGTGCATTTATCTAGAAGCAGCATCTTCCCCCAGAGGCGCTAATCTCATCTGCCCAGGAGGAAGTGCCGCCAGCAGCCAGAAAAAGCAGAAGAGACAAGCCGGCAACTTTCTATCACTTCTACCAAACATCTGCGCCGGAAGCCCAATGCACGCCCCCGCCAAGTGCGAAACGCCGAATTCCCGGTATATCGGCATACGCCACACCAACATGTACGCAACATGTCTGGGGGAAGAGAGATCTCTACACTGTATATATATATATATATATATTCATCCACCAGGGACACTTACTTCCAGAGACTCTCCACCCTCATCCCGGACTTCACCTCCATAGATGATGAGAGGAAACTCCACATCCTGCTGGGAGAAGAGGAGCCCACCCTGCAAATAGCCGCCCAATATGTCTCCACCTGCCACCAACTGAGAGGAACATAAGAGACCACGGACTGATATACCCCTATACTGCCCCTATACCCCACCTCTATACTGCCCCTATATGTCTCCACCTGCCACCAACTGAGAGGAGCATGAGACACAATGCACTGATATACCCCTATACTGCCCCCTATACCCCACCTCAATATTGCCCCCTATACCCCACCTCTATACTGCCCCCTATACCCCACCTCTATACTGCCCCCTATATGTCTCCACCTGCCACCAACTGAGAGGAGCATGAGACACAATGCACTGATATACCCCTATACTGCCCCCTATACCCCACCTCTATACTGCCCCCTATACCCCACCTCTATACTGCCCCCTATACCCCACCTCTATACTGCCCCCTATATGTCTCCACCTGCCACCAACTGAGAGGAGCATGAGACACAATGCACTGATATACCCCTATACTGCCCCCTATACCCCACCTCAATATTGCCCCAACTAAAAGGACTATTAGAATCTATGGATTTCAAACCCATATACTGCCCCTTAATCCAGCCCAACCCCTTAATGCCTCTATACGTCTCCAACTCCCACCATCACTGGACCATTGTACACCCAATTCTTCCCCTATAACCCAACACCCCCCCCCACCCATTTGTTATTCCCTTTTTCTTTGGCAATGCTAAATGTTTTTTTTGGACCTGCCAATAAAGCTCTTTTGAATTGAATTGATATATATATATATATATATATATATATATATATATTATCTATCAATCCCATATCTATCTATATAATCCATACCTATCTATCTCCTATCTATCTATCTATCTATCTATCTATCTATCTATCTCATATCTATCTATCAATTCAATTCAAAAGAGCTTTATTGGCAGGTCCAAAAAAACATTTAGCATTGCCAAAGCAAAAGGGAATAACATATGGAGGGGGGGGGGTGTTGGGTTATAGGGGCAGGATTGGGTGTACAATGGTCCAGTCATGGTGGGAGTTGGAGACATATAGAGGCAGTAAGGGGTTGGGCTGGATTAAGGGGCGGTATATGGGTTTGAAATCCATAGATTCTAATTGTCCTTTTAGTTGGTGGTAGACCTATAGGGGACAGTATAGAGGTGGGGTATAGGGGCAGTATAGGGGTATATCAGTCCATGGTGTCTCATGTTCCTCTCAGTTGGTGGCAGGTGGAGACATATTGGGCGGCTATTTGCAGGGTGGGCTCCTCTTCCCCAGACAGGATGTGGAGAGTATCTATCTATCTATCAATTCAATTCAAAAGAGCTTTATTGGCAGGTCCAAAAAAACATTTAGCATTGTCAAAGCAAAAGGGAATAACAAATGGGGGGGGGGGGTGTTGGGTTATAGGGGTTTGAAATCCATAGATTCTAATTGTCCTTTTAGTTGGAGCAGTATAGAGGTGGGGTATAGGGGCAGTATAGGGGTATATCAGTCCATTGTGTCTCATGCTCCTCTCAGTTGATGGTAGGTGGAGACATATAGGGAGCAGTATAGAGATGGGGTATAGGGAGCAGTATAGGGGTATATCAGTCCATGGTCTCTTATGTTCCTCTCAGTTGGTGGCAGGTGGAGACATATTGGCCGGCTATTTGCAGGGTGGGCTCCTCTTCTCCCAGCAGGATGTGGAGTTTCCTCTCATCATCTATGGAGGTGAAGTCCGGGATGAGGGTGGAGAGTCTCTGGAAGTAAGTGTCCCTGGTGGATGAATATTTGCTGCAGTGTAGCAGGAAGTGGGCCTCATCCTCCAGGGCCCCCTGCTCACAGTGCCGGCACAGTCTGCTCTCCCGTGGCTTGTATGTCTGCCTGTGCCGGCCTGTCTCCATCTCCAGGCTGTGGGCGCTCAGTCTATAGAGGCTCAGGTCTGCCTGTGTTTGGGGTGGTGCAGCCTCTCCAGGTATGGGGCCATGGTGCAGCCTCTCCAGTTATGGGGCCATGGTGCAGCCTCTCCAGGTATGGGGCCATGGTGCAGCCTCTCCAGGTATGGGGCCATGGTGTAGTTCCTCTTTAGTGATTGGTAGATGGTAAGTTTCTGAGAGTTACTTATTTCTTTCTTCCAATCCTCTATATATTGCTCCTGGCAGCTCTCTATCACCCCCTTTATTTGGGCTTTTGTCAGGGCATGTCGGGGGTTTTGGCTGGACAGGTGACTGACACTCAGTTGGAGGGCACAGGGTTTGTTCTGGGCCCCATGGCTCAGGGAGGCTTTGTGGTGGTAGGAGTCGGGGCTGCTGCTCTGTATGTGCCCCCAGAATGACAGCGCCCTCTTCTGCACCTGGAACCATAGAGGGAACCTGCCCAGCTCTGCCCGGCACGCCATGTTGGAGGTGCTGCGATGGACCTGGAGGAGGTACTTGCAGAACTCCAGATGAAAGGTCTCTGTTGGGCCCATTTTGACTAGTCTGGGTAACTGATTGGGCCCCAAACCTCACTGCCATAAAGTAGGATTGCGGCAATGACCCCATCAAAGATCTTCATCCAAACCCTCACTGGTGGTTTGAGGTGGTACAGTCGCTTTCTGATGGCGTAGAAAGCTCTGCAGGCTTTTCCTTTCAGGGCCTCTATTGCTGGCTTAAAGTTCCCTGATTGGTTAAGCTCCAGCCCCAGGTAGGTGTAGCTGTTGTTTTTTTCTAGTGCAGACCCGTTTAATGTGAAGGAGGGAATGGAGGCTTTATTCTGGCCCCTCTTCTGGAAAACCATGACTTCTTAGAATTGATGGGTAGTGCCCATGTGGTGCTGAATTTCTCCAGTACTGCCAGGCTGTCTTGGAGGCCTGTCTCTGTCGGGGACAGCAGCAGGAGGTCATCGGCGTACAGCAGGAACTTCACCTCGCGGTCATGCAGGAGGAGGCCTGGTGCTGAGGAAGCCTCCAGAGCTGCAGCCAGTTCATTGATGTAGATGTTGAAGAGCGTTGGGCTCAGGCTGCAGCCCTGTCTGACTCCTCGGCCCTGGTGGAAGTATGCCGTCCTCTTGCCATTCACCTTCACACTGCATTGGTTCCCAGTGTATGAGCTCTTGATGACATTATATGTTCTCCCCCCTATTCCACTCTATCTATCTATCTATCTATCTATCTATCTATCTATCTATCTATCTATCTATCTATCTCATATCATATCTTTCTATCTATCTATCTATCTATCTATCTATCTATCTATCTATCTATCTATCTATCTCATATCTATCTATCTATCTATCTCATATCTATCTATCTATCTATCTATCTATCTATCTATCTATCCCATATCTATCTATCTATCTATCTATCTATCTATCTATCTATCTATCTATATCATATCTATCTATCATATCTATCTATCTATCTATCTATCTATCTATCTATCTATCTATCTATCTCCTATCTATCTATCTATCTATCTATCTATCTATCTATCTCATATCTATCTATCTATCTATCTATCTATCTATCTATCTATCTATCTCCTATCTATCTATCTATCTATCTGTCTGTCTATCTATCTATCTATCTATCTATCTATCTATCTATCTATCTATCTCATATCTATGTATCTATCTATCTATCTATCTATATATCTATCTCATATCTATCTATCTATCTATCTATCTATCTATCTATCTATCTATCTATCTATCCCATATCTATCTATCTATCTATCTATCTATCTATCTATCTATCTATCTCATATCTATCTATCTATCTATCTATCTATCTATCTATCTATCTCATATCTATCTATCTATCTATCTATCTATCTATCTATCTATCTCATATCTATCTATCTATCTATCTATCTATCTATCTATCTATCTATCTATCTATGGATGGGGGGTCATTGTGTGGAGCATGAGAGAGGAAGTTGCGGTGTAACAGGAAACATGTCCTCGGTGTAGCAATGATCTCAATTTCTATGAAGAAGTTGGCCGGGGCACCTGCCTGTCTGTCTGTCTGTCTGTCCCACACACACAGGTGACCCTCTGGAATGATGTCTCATGTTATAAGGAACTTGTGGTGAGAGAAATATGGATTAATAGTGACAGCAGAAACGAGAGTCTGTCTTTTGATTAATTCTTTGTCAGTCACAAAAAAAAAAAACCTGGACCTCCATTTGCCCTGAAGAAGCGACGACGGTCGCGTAACACGTAGGACGGGGGAGGGTACGTGGTGGCATACTGGCATGCGTGAGATCTCTATATGGTCGTGTTGTCCCTCTTTATCTCCCGCTGTGTCCCTTGTGATGGAAATTATTTCTGTGATATCACTGTTATATAGATATAATTGTATACTTAATTCACTTAGCACTTAGTCACTTTATACTGTCTGCACATGTAGGATATATTTTTTAGAATTATTTATTGTCTCATGTATTGCACATGGCACTTTTGTTTGGAGAAATAGGATCCAGCTGGTTTTTCATAGGGACACATATTTGAGACCTGACCTGTATATATTTTGCCATACCACCAGCGCCCTCTAGTGGAATGTTCATTCATTGAGGTTTTTATGTGATTTTAATCTTTGTAGTTGCATACATGTGTTAATAAAAATCATTAATTGTATCTTGAACTGAGTGGTGCAGATTGTGTCTTGGGTTTGGGGATCTTGTGTTGCCTGATTTTGCACTGAGAAGGAGGATGCAAATAGTAGTCTATAAGATTGTCTCTTCTGGTGTTCCTTTCTGTATAAGATCTCCAGGTAAAGCATTTCTTTTTTATAATTCTTTATTTAAGGGTTTTTGCATATAAACATTCACAAGAAAGTTATAAAACACCATACAGTACAATACAATACGATACACAATAGGGCAGTGGGGTAAGGGTCAGATGAGCAAGGTTCGGGTGTAAGGAAGGGCGAGGTAGCAGCTGAGTGACCTATGTGGCACGCAGGTCTACAGGCAAATATCTCAACAACACGTAGAGGCCACCGGGTGGGTCCGTCCTCATTGGGTGCGAGAAGCTCTCGGCAGGTCCCAAGATGCCGATGTCTCTCCCCGCAGGGCACTCAAAGGGCCCCCGGGGATTAAAATAAAGACCCACCGCACAGGGGACCGAGAAGGAAGGGGGTGGGGCGCGGGTGAACCCCAATTACAGCACACCAGCGCAACGGGACAAGTCTTAGTCATTGGTTCTCTGGCTCATTGAATAACTGCTTGAACTCCTCAGACTCCTGGTAGATTAACCAGGGCATCCACGTTCGCCTATATTGCTCGTCTCTATCATGTATAGCCAGTGTGAGGTCCTCCATCTCCGAGATGTTTGATACCTCCGCGGCCCAGTCCCTCACCGTGGGGGCTCTTTTTTGTTTCCAAAATCTTGGAATTACTAGCTTAGCGGCATTCAACAAATGAACCCGCAATGTTTTCTTATACTTGCTTACGGAGTGATTCGCCGAATGCAGCAGAATCTGAGCTGGGTCAGTGAGGATCTGGCCCCCTGTGAGTTGAGAGACCACGGGCAGCACTCCCTCCCAATATGCCCGAATCTTGGAGCAGGACCACAGGATGTGTATCAGGGTGCCCCGTTCGACCACGCACCTCCAACAATGTGGGTCCACCGAGGCACACATTCCGTTGAGCCTGTCGGGAGTATAGTACCATCGGGTCAGAACCTTATAGTTAGATTCCTGCACTCTGGTGGCAATCGAGGATCTGTGGGCGAGGGATGCAATCTTCTCTCTCTGCTCCTCATCAAACTCCATCCCTAAGTCGGCCTCCCATTCTCTCCAGAACGTCGGGGGGCTAGCCCGCTCCCCCACCAATAACGAGTATAATTTGGAGGTCAGATGTCCGTTCGGTGCCTCACCCAGGCAAATCCTCTCGAATTCGGTATGGGACCTGCACCTTTCTCTCTTCAATCCCTGCCCAGCTACAAAAGATTGTAATCTAACCAGGGTCCACGGGTCAAGGTCTGCATTTTCCCATCTGGATCTCTCTGTAATCAAATCCCCCGCTCTCAACTGGGTCAACCCACTCCACTCCCTGAGGTCCGCTCTGGATGATCCAGGGGCCAGTAGCGGGTTACCTTGGGGGAGGGCCACGGAGAGATCTCTGTATAGGATCTGTACTTCCCAAAGTGTTGCCGCGAAGGTCAGGTGCCTTTTTAGGACTAAGGGCAGAACCCCCCTGTTCCACATCGAGACGTCCGGCTGGGTAAGGGTCACGGCACGCTCCAACTGAACCCACCTCTTCGTGTCCCAGCATGTCGCCCACTCACAAGCTCTCTGTAAATGTGAGGTCGCCCAATAGCGCTTAATATCTGGCAGAGACATACCCCCCTGATTCTTGGGCCTGTATAGTGTGCTCTTCCCGATTCTCGCACGCTTCTTGTTCCAGACGAAGCGCAAGAGGGACCTGCTAAGGTCAGCGAAGAAACCCGCAAGGATCCGAATCGGCAGGGCCTGAAACAGATACAGCAGTCTGGGCAATATCGTCATCTTTATTATGTTTACCCTCCCCATCCAGGAGAATGTGGGAAGGTCCCACCTTTCCAAGTCAGCTCTGATTCTTCTGGCCAGGGGAAGGAAATTCAGGGGCACTATGTTGAACAAGGAGCATGGCAACTGGGTTCCCAGACATGTTAAAGAGGCCTTGGCCCACTTAAAGGGGAAGGACTGCCGTATGGTCCTGACTAGGTCTCCTTGAAGGGAGACATTCATGGCCTCAGGCTTGTCAAAATTGATTTTTAGGTACGAGAGCCTCCCGTATGCCTCAAATTCCCTGTAAACCATTTTTTGATGTATGTAGAAGTAGGATATATACACAAAATGTTTAATTACTTTTATATATAATATATATAATGGATGTTTTTTTTCTTGGTGATGGGCACATGGGTTTTTTTTTTTTTTTCTGAACAGAAAACAGTCTTTATAGGCAAATTGCACGCTGTGACTAAGGAACCAAATGGGCATCTGATGTCGAAAAAGCCCTGAAGTGGGCGAAACTAGTTCATCTATAGCCCTAAAAATAGTCTTGGTCCCCTATATGGGTGCCACTATGAACTGCCTATGCTGCATATTGTTATTGGTTTTGAACTTTGTATAAGTGTTTTATATGTGATTATTGTTGTACAAATGTGTATCAAGTCTTTTATAAAATAACAATTGATTGTAAACTTGTGGCAGGTGGCCACACTGAAAGGCATTTCAGCAAATGTGTGTTATATCTGTTTAATAAAATTAGTTATGAACGATTAACACTTAATGAACATTTGTAATACTGCATAAAACAGGCGTAGTTAGTCTCAAAGGTGTTTCTTCTCCTATATGGGGGTGAGCCTAGCCCCCAACCAAACTTTTTCACTTGTGGAAGCCCCCCCCCCCTTTTTTTGGTGGTTTGCTAGGTTTAGATACACAAGGTTGCACACTCCTTTGTTATTATTTGTGTTGGTGCGGCCTTTTGCTCAGGCTTTTTCTTTGTCAGTGAAACATGGACCATTTTTAGAGCCTATTATTTGGGCTTTATCATTGGGATTAGTACATAATAATTTTTTCCGGGTGTTTCAACATAATAATTTTTGCCATTCATTGTTATTATGAAATGGTGGGGAGTCTTTTTCTCTTCCCCCTTTTTTTTGGTTATCAATTTAACTTGGGAGTGATAGTGCCCGTTAATCCGGTCTTGAGAGGCCTAATTGATTTCGGGTGTGCTGCAATGGGAGTTGCATGCATGACGTCAGTATTTAAATGTGTTTCATGGGAGCAGGAAGTAAGGAGTCTGTGCCCGAAACGCGTTGGCATCCAAACTGCTCCCTAATGCTTTACCTTGACTTGTATCTGTGGATGGAATGCTTTTAAAGAATTTTTGCATGGAATAAAAACGTGGATATTTTATCCTTTTAAACTGGATTAAGGCTGGCATATTGACTGATCTACATATGCATGTGAGCTGAGCACTCATGGCCGGGCCTCGTCCTATGATTCCTGCATCCAAGGACTCTTGATACCTACAGGTGGGGCTGATCATTTTTCGTTTTCCTTTAACAAACATAGAAAAAGACTGATGTCAACGAGGTGACCAATCACATGCTGGCGTTTATTTCTCGCTGATGGGAAGTGCAGTACCAGTTTTAGACAAAATATGGCCCCGAGCAAACTTAAAGTGGACCAAAACCCAGGATTTCGAGTATCCTGGGTTTTGGTCCTTTCCCTAGGGACAACCCCAATCCCCCCCCCCCCCAATTACCTAAGGCAACTCACCTCTTCCCGGTCCTACGGCGCATCTAAGAGCAGCGGCTCCAAGCGCGGTAACGACCGCATCCCCTGCTTCCCTCTAACAGGGATTCAACCTGCGCCAGGCATTTGTGAGCGGGGATGCGGCTGCATCTCGCGCATGCGCCATTGGACCGGGAAACAAGGTAAGTGATCTGGGGTGTTTCACACTGCGGGCCATCGCGATTTTGGATACCCCAGCGGAGGGAATTAATCGACCCGGGAACCTTATAGATTCCTGGGCCGGTCGGCGTGGGTTTTGGTCCACTTTAAAAGCGGGGCCCCACGTTCTTAAAGAGATTGCATCATCAACACAGTCACATGCAGAACCCTGTGCTCAGTCTCCACCATCCCCCCTCTCTGTATGTCCAGTTTCTGACACTGAGGGGGGATCACAGATGGCCTTAAAAAAGATGTCTGCCAAAGTTATAGCAGTTGCTTTTGTATTACCATCAGTAAGCTTTACGCTGCACCGTCACCCCAGGCAATTGCTGAACTCTTGTGTTATAGTCAGGGGCCCTTTTGTGATGGGAAATCGCCCAGTTTGCCACCTCCTTATGCTGGCCAGGAGTATGATGGGAGTTATACACAGAATGAATAGTGTCTGGCCTGAGGCCTGGCCACACAATATTGGAAGGTAGATATTTTCGATTTATCTTCATTTGAAACATTCTTTCGTTCAGATAAAAAGAACAAGACAAAATGGCAAAAACTTGAAAGGAGTCGGTGAACTCTTTTATGGGGGGGAGCTGTATTTGCATTTAATTTGGTTTATTAAACACAAAGGTCCGTTCTCGTGTCGTGATTTTATTCATTTCTAAAAAAAAAAGATGGAATGAGGTTTGTGAAAGACGTCATCACAGGGGATCATGCTAAATATTTGGTGCAGCCAGAGTTTGCATTGCAGTTTTACTTGCAGTGTGCATTGCGGTGTGACCTGCGGTTTTACTTGCGGTGTGTCATGTGGTGTGCATTGCGGTGTGACTTGCAGTGTGACTTGCGATTTTACTTGCAGTGTGACATGCGATTTTACTTGCAGTGTGACTTGCGATGTGACTTGCAATGTGCATTGCGATGTGACTTGCAGTGTGACTTGCGATGTGACTTGCAGTGTGACTTGCGATGTGACTTGCAGTGTGACTTGCGATGTGACTTGCGATGTGACTTGCAGTGTGACTTGCAGTGTGACATGCGATTTTACTTGCAGTGTGACATGCGATTTTACTTGCAGTGTGACATGCGATTTTACTTGCAGTGTGACTTGCGATGTGACTTGCAATGTGCATTGCGATGTGACTTGCAGTGTGACATGCGATTTTACTTGCAGTGTGACATGCGATTTTACTTGCAGTGTGACATGCGATTTTACTTGCAGTGTGACTTGCGATGTGACTTGCAATGTGCATTGCGATGTGACTTGCAGTGTGACTTGCGATGTGACTTGCGATGTGACTTGCAGTGTGACTTGCAGTGTGACTTGCGATGTGACTTGCAATGTGCATTGCGATGTGACTTGCAGTGTGACTTGCGATGTGACATGCGATTTTACTTGCAGTGTGACATGCGATTTTACTTGCAGTGTGACATGCGATTTTACTTGCAGTGTGACATGCGATTTTACTTGCAGTGTGACATGCGATTTTACTTGCAGTGTGACTTGCGATTTTACTTGCAGTGTGACATGCGATGTGACTTGCACTGTAACTTGCGATTTTACTTGCGGTGTTCGTTGCGATGTGACTTGCGGTTTTACTTGCGGTGTGTCATGTGGTGTGCATTGCGATGTGACTTGCAGTGTGACTTGCGATTTTACTTGCGGTGTTCGTTGCGATGTGACTTGTGGTTTTACTTGCAGTGTGCATTGCAGTGTGACTTGCGGTGTGCATTGCGGTGTGACTTGCAGTGTGCATTGCGGTGTGACTTGCGGTTTTACTTGAGGTGTGTCATGTGTTGTGCATTGCGATGTGACTTGCGATGTGACTTGCGGTGTGACTTGCGATTTTACTTGCGGTGTTCGTTGCGATGTGACTTGTGGTTTTACTTGCAGTGTGCATTGCGGTGTGACATTCAGCGTGCATTGCGGTGTGGCTTGCAGTGTGCATTGCGGCGTGATATGCGGTGTGCATTGCAGCCTGCATCCCAGTGAGCTTTTCATTGTGTAGACACAAAAAAGTGCAAAATGTTTTTTTCTACCTTTTTTTTTCCTGCGATGGGGCATTTTTACAGGTGAGGCGCATCTTTTTTCCAGTGAGGTACGGGTATCTGTCTTTAAAGTGGACCAAAAGCCACGCCGATCGATTCCCCCCCAGGGGCAAAATCCGGATGCCCCGCTGTGTGAAATCCCCAAGGTCGCCCCATTCACTTACCTTGTTTCCCGGTCCAGCGGCGCATGCACAAGCCGCAGTCGCATCCTCGCCATCCCTCTCTCAGGATGCGTGCCCGCGCCAGGCACTTGTGAATGGCACGCTCCCTGTTAGAGGGAAGCAGAGGATGCAGCCGCCAGCGCGCTCGGAGCCGCCGCTCTTAGAAGACGCCTTAGACGCCGTGACATCAGCTGCTCCGAGCACGCTGATTGGACAAGTGGCCGTGCGCATTCCGTAGGCCTGGGAAGAGGTGAGTTGGGCTCGGCGATCTGGGGGGTTTCACGCAGAGAAAAAGGACCGAAACCCAGGATAGTCAAAATCCTGGGTTTTGGTCCACTTTAAGTTTGGAAACAACAGAACCGTATGGGCTCAACCATTCAGCCCGGGGGCCACATGTGGCCCTCAGAGCCATCTGATGTGGCCCCTGACCTGCTGCAGGGAGAGTAAATAGAACAGACATTTAAAGGGGCACAGTAAGGATGGGCGATGGTATGGAGAGAGATATAGGAGGGGGCGCATTGGCTAATAGAGGTGACAGCGTTGGCTTAGAGGAACGCAGCGACATTGATTATACAGCACCGTGACAACTTTGGCAGAATAATTTGGTAACATTTCTTTCTAAGGGGAGTTTGGGATTGGTTCCTCACAGTTAGAGGGTAGCCAAAATGCATCCAGAGAACGATTACCAACCCCGGAAACTGCATGCTGATAGCGCCAGCCCCAGTCACATACCCGGATACCACTCCAGGGACCCTATCCCAGTGGCACTGGACAGCCAAGCATGTGGCCCCGCCCCACACAGGTACCTACCCTTTTTTTTCCCTCGACCTCACCATACTTTACCGGGCATACACTGATTGGCTAATTGGGCACTGTCCCCACAGTTGGGAAGACATCCCTAGGAAACAGTGAGACCTGTGCAAGGTTAGCAGGTCTTATCAGTGAGTACAGTAGTTAATGTAATATGGGCCCTTATTTATGAAGGGATAGCGACAGGTGGCGACTGGTGAGCGGCCGGTAATGACGGGCCCCGCCACGAGAACGCCGGCTCCCCACCACAATCACACATTTATCAAGCCAATCCTGCTTAGCGACTGAGATAGCGCCATATAGCGACTCATTCATCATTATTCCAGCCTCAGCCCACAGCGCCAGCGTCCGACCTTGAACAGCGCCAGGTATGACCTCTCGCTACCTGGCGCTCTCCAATGCATTTCAATGGAACAATCTTTAAATATTCATAATTCATTGTTATTAATGTTTTTTTATTTTTTTTTAAATGTGAACAATTCTGTGACCACTTCTGCCATGTTAGATAATGTTTTTAAGGTAAAAAAAAAAATTGTACAGAATTGATATTACAGGTCTGATATTAATGTATTCATATTTCAAAATTATTTTCAAAACTTGTTTTTTTTGGTTTGCAAAAATATGGTTGTTTGGGGGTTAAAAAACTGCTTTTAACACATCGCCGCCAGCGCTCTGGGGTTTAAGCATGCATTTCACAGCGCGAGAATTTTTGGAGCGTGATTTGTTAATGAATATGGTGGGAGCCGGTCGCTGTGGCCAGTCGCTATCATGCGCTCCCATACAGCGCGGAACCTGTCAAATAGCGACTCCTCACCCAATATTCAACATTACGGCAAACCGACTGAGTCGCTATCAACTACCGAACAACGGCCAAGCACAGCGACTACTAGCGGGCGCTCTGAAAATGCCGCTACAGTCGCTACCTGCCGCTATTAATGAATCGGCCTCCCCGTTTATCTTGCACCCATTGCGGCAAAAATATACTCACCTATCCCTAATGTACCTCCACCAGAAATATTGCACTGAGCAAGCTCTCTGGAGCGAAACGCATTTGCAACGGTACAACTTGCTACAAACGAGGGACATTGCAACCCTAAAACTGGTCAGCTTGCTACAAACGGTATATATACCTGCACAGTCATTCAAAGTAGAATTTTTATGGTCAGTTTAGTTTACTTTGTAAAGATTTGATATATTTGGTGGTCCCATCTCAGAATCCGCAGCTCACACACAGAGCTGTTACCGCCGTGTACAGCGCCTGTCTGGAGCAAGTTCACTGCAGCTGTTGCTTGGAGACAAGTGGGCTAAATGCTGCGGCTGCCTGCTATCACCTCACTGAATAAAACCCAGCAGATCCCCCCATGGCTGAGTCATTTTCATTCTACCGTTTAAAAGTAAGGCGTACATTTTTTATCTTTTTCTATTGCCACATTATTTATACCCATGTTAGAAGCTATTGGCCTCAATTCAATAAAGGTAGTAAAAGATTCAATTCATGAGAAAAAAGCCTGAGAATGTCACTGTTACTGAATCACTAGATAGGAAAACAATGAAAGTCAATGGCACTTTTTTACTCCTAAGAAAAGTAGAGAACACTGTAGTAAAAGCTGCCATTGACTTTCATTGTCTTTTTATCTAGTGATTCAGTAACAGTGACATTCTCAGGCTTTTTTCTCATCAATTGAATTTTTTACTACTATGAGAATTTTTTTCTACCTTTATTGAATCGAGGCCATTGTGTGTAAATTAAATTATTTATGTTTTTTATTGCAAATTTTTGTGATAGTGCTCCTTTAAGTGGCCTACGCTTGTCATAAAGTTTGCAATCCACTCCGCAATGCGCACCAGAAGTCACACTGGCTTCACCAAATATTTACCATGACCTCCCCCCATTATCGCAGTGTTGGGGGGGGGGTCAGACTCCCATCTGCTGGCCAACCAGAGTGACCATGGTAGACAGCGACAACACCACGAGCGAGGCAGCGACGGCGAGCGTCCCGTGTGACAGCGGCTCGGTGTTCCTCTGCAGCCACTTATACTCCTCCTGAAGGTTCTGCCGCTGCAGCTCCGGAAGCATCACCCGCCGGATCTTCTCATAGTAATCATTCACATACTGGATCTACGGCAGCACGGTGATCAGCGAAGAGAATAAAGAATGACATAGTTATATAGTTATATAGTTATATAAATACACAGTTATATAGTTACATAGTTACATAGTTATATAGTTACATAGGCCCTTATTTAACAAGGAATAGCGACAGGTAGCGACTGGTGAGCGGCCGGTAATGACGGGCCCCGCCACGAGAACGCCGGCTCCCCACCACAATCACACATTTATCAAGCCAATCCTGCTTAGCGACTGAGATAGCGCCATATAGCGACTCATTCATCATTATTCCAGCCTCAGCCCACAGCGCCAGCGTCCGACCTTGAACAGCGACAGGTATGACCTCTCGCTACCTGGCGCTCTCCAATGCATTTCAATGGAACAATCTTTAAATATTCATAATTAATTGTTATTAATGTTTTTTTTTTAAATGATTGATATTACAGGTCTGATATTAATGTATTCATATTACAAAATTATTTTAAAAACTTGTTTTTTTTGGTTTCCAAAAATATGGTTGTTTGGGGGTTAAAAAACTACTTTTAACCCATCGCCGCCAGCGCTCTGGGGTTTAAACATGCATTTTACAGCGCGAGAATTTTTGGAGCGTGATTTGTTAATGAATATGGTGGAAGCCGGTCGCTAGGGCCAGTCGCTATCATGCGCTGCCATACAGCGCGGAACCTGTCAAATAGCGACTCGTCACCCAATATTCAACATTACGGCAAACCGACTGAGTCGCTATCAACTACCGAACAACGGCCAAGCACAGCGACTACTAGCGGGCGCTCTGAAAATGCCGCTACTGTTGCTCATCTGTCGCTACCTGGCGCTATTAATGAATCGGCCTCCCTGTTTCTTTTTTTCCAAGTGCAGTGAGTGCACCCTTGTCTTTAGAGAGGATTTTACCTGAAATAGTGTTCCCCCATATTTTTTGTATGGGCCATTTATATATTTATACAAGTTAATCATGTCTCCCCTCAGTCGTCTCCTCTCAAGACTAAACAGATTTAATTCTCGTAACCTTTCATAACTAAGATCCTTCATTCCTCTTATTAGTTTGGTGGCTCCTCTGCTCCCTTTCCATAGTCAGAGCGTCCTTTCCATTAACAGGTGCCCAGAACTGGACGGCATATTCCAGGTGAGGGCGCACCAGTGCCTTGTAAAGAGGCAAAATTACTCACCTATCCCGTAATTCCATAAATACTTAAATAATAACAATAATAATAATATGCAATAAAACATACGTATAATGATAAGAATAAAACGTAACCAAAAATAGACGCGACTACATAGTGCAGCTGTACTCAAATGGCGGACCTCGCATCCGGGTTGTCCGGGTGCCGCTAGGGTGACAGCGCTTTCTATTCGGCGCCTGCCTCCGTCCGAGTGCACTCACTTTAAGAGCCCTCCCAGGAAGACGCAGGCAGCTTTTTCAGTTCCATCTGTGACATCATCAGACTGGCCACCGGCAAGTTCTCCTTACTGCAGGCAGGACTAGTGTCGGTATTGTGGTAAGGCCGCTTGGGCCCTTATTTAAGAAGGTATAGCGTCAGGTAGCGCCTGGTTAATGAGAGGTAGCGACAGGTAGCGAATGGTGAACGCCGGACACGGCAGCAATTACACATTTATCAAGCAGAATCTGTTTAGAGACTGGGATAGCGCCATGTAGCATCCGATTCATCATTTTCACAGCCTCAGCGAACAGCGCCGGCGGTCAGCCTTGCACAGCGCCAGGTATGACCTCTCGCTACCTGTCGCTCTCCCATACATTTCAATGGATGAACCTTTTCTTCTCTTTAAATGGGTTTTTTTTTTTTTTTCCAGAAAATCCCAAATAATTCTGTGACCTCTTCTGACATTGAATAAGCAGTTTTTTTTTTCATAATTTTTTCATTTTTTATATATTTCTTCAGAAATGACATCACAGCTCTGCCATTAAAGTGTTCATGTTACAATGTTGCTACAATGTAATTCCATATGTTTTCGCTTTGTTACTGGTGGATAGATGCTGAAAAACAGACTTTAATCACACCGCCTCCTGCGCTCTGGGCTTCAGAGAAGCATTTTTCAGCGCCAGAGATTTGTGAGGCTGTTTTTTTGATGAATATGTTGTGAGTCGGTCGCTATGAGCAGTCGCTAACATGCGCTCCCATACAGCGCTGTACTGGTCAAATAGCGACTCCTCACAATGTATTCAACATTACTGAACAGCAACTGAGTCGCTATAAAGTAGTGACTCACGGCCGAGCACTGCGACTACTAGCGGGCGCTCTGAAAATGCCTGCTACAGACGCTCATCTGTCGCTACCTGGCGTTAGTGATGAATCAGCCTGCCCATATATGTATGTGTAAGTATGTGTGTATGTGTTTTCTGTGGGGGTTATTCATGAAGCTCTAGCGGCAGGTAGCGCCTCGTAGCGGCAGGAAGCATCTGGTGAACGCCGGGTGCTGTGCGCAATACCACATTTATGAAAGCAAATCTGGTGAGTGCCTCTAACAGCGCCATATAGCGTCACATGTATTATTACAGGCAGGTCAGTGTATAGCGCCTCTAACAGCGCCATATAGCGTCACATGCATTATTACAGGCAGGTCAGTGTATAGCACCTCTAACAGCGCCATGTAGTGTCACATGTATTATTACAGGCAGGTCAGTGTATAGCGCCTCTAACAGCGCCATGTAGCGTCACATGTATTATTACAGGCAGGTCAGTGTATAGCGCCTCTAACAGCGCCATGTAGCGTCACATGTATTATAACAGGCAGGTCAGTGTATAGCGCCTCTAACAGCGTCATGTAGCGTCACATGTATTATTACAGGCAGGTCAGTGTATAGCGCCTCTAACAGCGTCATGTAGCGTCACATGTATTATTACAGGCAGGTCAGTGTATAGCGCCTCTAACAGCGCCATGTAGTGTCACTTGTATTATTACAGGCAGGTCAGTGTATAGCGCCTCTAACAGCGCCATGTAGTGTCACATGTATTATTACAGGCAGGTCAGTGTATAGCGCCTCTAACAGCGCCATGTAGTGTCACATGTATTATTACAGGCAGGTCAGTGTATAGCGCCTCTAACAGCGTCATGTAGTGTCACATGTATTATTACAGGCAGGTCAGTGTATAGCGCCTCTAACAGCGCCATGTAGCGTCACATGTATTATTACAGGCAGGTCAGTGTATAGCGCCTCTAACAGCGCCATGTATTGTCACATGTATTATTACAGGCAGGTCAGTGTATAGCGCCTCTAACAGCGCCATGTAGTGTCACATGTATTATTACAGGCAGCTCAGTGTATAGCGCCTCTAACAGCGCCATGTAGCGTCACATGTATTATTACAGGCAGGTCAGTGTATAGCGCCTCTAACAGCGTCATGTAGTGTCACATGTATTATTACAGGCAGGTCAGTGTATAGCGCCTCTAACAGCGTCATGTAGCGTCACATGTATTATTACAGGCAGGTCAGTGTATAGCGCCTCTAACAGCGTCATGTAGCGTCACATGTATTATTACAGGCAGGTCAGTGTATAGCACCTCTAACAGCGCCATGTAGCGTCACATGTATTATTACAGGCAGGTCAGTGTATAGCGCCTCTAACAGCGCCATGTAGCGTCACATGTATTATTACAGGCGGCTCAGTGTATAGCGCCTCTAACAGCGTCATGTAGCGTCACATGTATTATTACAGGCGGCTCAGTGTATAGCGCCTCTAACAGCGTCATGTAGTGTCACATGTATTATTACAGGCAGCTCAGTGTATAGCGCCTCTAACAGCGCCATGTAGTGTCACATGTATTATTACAGGCAGGTCAGTGTATAGCGCCTCTAACAGCGCCATGTAGCGTCACATGTATTATTACAGGCAGGTCAGTGTATAACGCCTCTAACAGCGTCATGTAGTGTCACATGTATTATTACAGGCAGGTCAGTGTATAGCGCCTCTAACAGCGCCATGTAGCGTCACATGTATTATTACAGGCGGCTCAGTGTATAGCGCCTCTAACAGCGTCATGTAGCGTCACATGTATTATTACAGGCGGCTCAGTGTATAGCGCCTCTAACAGCGTCATGTAGCGTCACATGTATTATTACAGGCGGCTCAGTGTATAGCGCCTCTAACAGCGCCATGTAGCGTCACATGTATTATTACAGGCAGGTCAGTGTATAGCGCCTCTAACAGCGTCATGTAGCGTCACATGTATTATTACAGGCGGCTCAGTGTATAGCGCCTCTAACAGCGCCATGTAGTGTCATATGTATTATTACAGGCAGCTCAGTGTATAGCACCTCTAACAGCGCCATGTAGCGTCACATGTATTATTACAGGCAGGTCAGTGTATAGCGCCTCTAACAGCGCCATGTAGCGTCACATGTATTATTACAGGCAGGTCAGTGCATAGCGCCTCTAACAGCGCTATGTAGTGTCACATGTATTATTACAGGCAGGTCAGTGCATAGCGCCTCTAACAGCGCTATGTAGTGTCACATGTATTATTACAGGCGGCTCAGTGTATAGCGCCGGCTCTCTAGGTTCCAGAGCCAGGTGTTACCTTTCGCTTAGTGTCGCTCTCCAATCATTTCAATAGACGTTCATTTGCTTGTGTATAAACAGCGTGTTTGACATTTTTTTTTTATTTTTTTGCTCCAATCATTGTGTGACCTCTCAGCTGACGCTGTGTGTGTTTTTTTTGTTGGATATGGTGTGAGTCGCTGAGAGTCGGACGCACTGAGCTGGCGCTACCTCTCGCTCCCTGCAGCACTGTACTGGTGTTACAGCACCCAACATACATCTCATTCATCAATGCTGGCCAGGTTACTACAGCGACTGAGTTGCTCTGTTACAGAGTTGTGTGTCTATGATTGCTCTGTGTGTTGTGTATAATTGGTGAGTGTTTGCTATATGTATGATTGTTTATGTGTATGATTGAAGTGTTATTGGTGTGAGAGGGGTGGTGTTAGGCCCCTCAAGTGACAGGTGATCACCTGCTATGAAAGGGAGCGCAGTGATTGGTTGAACAGGACGCTCAGCCAATCTCACCCGAGTCTGTGTCCTGGGAGGTAAGGTGAGGGACATAGGGGCAAACACGCAGTGGGGCTTTCCAATTCGGGATGCCCCGCGCTGAGAGGAACAACACCCCAAAAAAATCAGGTGTGTTGTTGCTCTTTAAACCGGACCTTCACCATCATTTCATGAAAAGTCCAAACCCTTACAAAAAACGATTCCCCAGCATCTAATATTAATGTATTTTAAGTTTTTAGTCACTTATTTATTTCTCTGGGCTGCAACTCTGTTCAGGACTCTAAGGATACGGGCGCCGCCATCTTGAATCAGAAGCATCACATACCAAGGAGAGGAGAAGGGGATAAAGTAATGGGGGGGGGGTTATAGCTGTGCTTTGCACAGACAAAGCAAAGCTGGGGTCAGGGAAAGGACAGCAGTCCCAGAATGCAGAGCGACACAGTCAGAAAACACTTCCTGTTTGCAGGCTGCCTGATTCCCCATGAGCCGCCATCTTGGATGTTTAAAGGCTCATATGCAGTAGATGCAGGGAGGATGATTTTTAATGTGGGCAATCTGTATGTACAGGGTGTGGGAAACATACAAGGTAGGCTCTTATTCAGGTTGAAGGTCCGGATTAATGTGAGCAATCTGTATGTACAGGGTGTGAGCAGCAAATACTGGCCGTGAGCAAGAGTCCATTCGGGACTCGAAACGCGTTGGTTGCAGTCCGGGGGACCCTCCTCTTCATGGGATATTAGTAAGCACTTCTTTGTTATGTGTTGTTTGTGTCTGCTCTCTTACTCTGAGTGGATTTGAATACTCTTTGCACAGATTCTAATTGTGATGGAAACATTGACACTTTATTAGGCATAGGTTAGGGTAAATCAATAGATATATTCATTCATAGTTTGGGTAGGTTGTGTATATAACATGTATATAATACATGTGAATACTCACCTTGTAAAATGGGTATTATAAGTATGTCACACACCCCGCTTCAAGATATTCATAACCTGTGGGTAATACTGACCTGTAGAGGGCGAACTGCAGAGATGATTGGAAGAAAGAAAGCCCCTCCCAGTCCATAAATACCTGGGACCTCCCACTCATTCCCCAGTATAAAGAAAGCAGTAAGGTAAGGGACCAGGAAGAGCCAAATATTAGTCATAACAACGCAAAGTTCACAATATGAAGGATCCAGAATACAAAAAGGCGGGTGAAGCGGGGTGTGTGACATACTTATAATACCCATTTTACAAGGTGAGTATTTCACAAAATGGTATTATTCTAAGTATGTCACACACCCCGCTTCAAGATATTCATAACCTGTGGGACATCCAAAAGCAGTGTCCATAAAGGGTGGGGATCCAAAACAAGGCATAAAGCACAACTTAAACCACTGCAGCCTGCAGAACTTTGCGGCCAAAAACAGCATCCGCTGAGGCCCGAACATCAACCTTGTAAAACTTGGAAAAGGTGTGAACAGAAGACCAAGTAGCAGCCTTACAAACTTGCTCAACAGAGGCCTGGTGCTGAAAAGCCCAGGAAGCCCCAACCGCACGAGTAGAATGAGCAGGAACACGAAAAGGGGGACTCCTCCCCTTAGCAGAATAGGCCCCAACAATGGCCTGACGAATCCACCTACTGATGGAAGATTTGGCGGGCACTAAACCCTTCTTGGGCCCAGATGGCACCACAAAGAAAGCGTCAGTCTTGCGAAAAGAAGACGTTACCACCAAATAGTACTTCACAACGCGAACCACATCCAAGGAATTCAGGGCCCTCTCCTTGTCATTGCTGGGATTAGGACACAGAGAAGGCAGAACAATATCCTGATTTAGATGAAAAGAAGAAACAACCTTAGGAAGGAAATCCGTCTTGAAACGGAAAACCACCTTGTCCTGATGTCTTTCAAAATACGGAGCTTGAATAGACAGAGCCGCCAACTCAGAAACACACCGAACAGAGGTGATAGCTACCTTCTGTGTAAGGGAAGACAAAGGGATATCATGCAAAGGCTCAAAGGGAGGACCCTGAAGAGCAGAAAGAACCAAATTCAAATCCCAAACCGGAATCAGAGGCTTCCTAGGAGGCCGCACATGCGTAACCCCCTGGAAGAAAGTCTTAACCAACGGATGAAGCGCAAAAGACCTTTGGAAAAACACCGCCAGGGCCGACACCTGCCCCTTCAGAGTACTGAGCTGGAGTCCCAGATCCAGACCATGTTGCAGGAACTCCAAAATTCTAGAAATAGAGAATTCCCTACAAGGGAAGGCCCTAGTCTCACATCAATCAATATAAGACCTCCAAGTCCTATAGTACACGGATGAAGAAGACCTCTTCCTAGCACTAATAAGAGTCCGAATCACAGCATCAGAAAGACCTTCCTCCTTCAAGATGGAGGTTTCAGCAGCCACGCCGTCAAAGCCAGCGTTGGTAAATTGGGGTAACGAAGATGACCCTGTGTGAGTAGATTTGGCAGCAGAGGCAGAGCGAACTGATCTTCTGCCAACCTTACCACGTCTGCGAACCAGACCCAAGACGGCCACCTTGGGGCCACCAGAATTGCTGACGCTCCCTCCAGAGCCAGCTTGCGCACTACTTTGGCCACCATGGGAAACGGAGGGAACAGGTACAGAAACCCAGATCCCTCCAGTTCAGAGACATGGCATCCGTTGCAAGAGCCAGAGGGTCCTTCGCCAGTGACACGAATGATGGAAGTTTGTGATTGTGACGGGAGGCAAAGAGGTCCACCACCGGTGACCCCCACCTGCGACAAATTGTCTGAAAAACCTTGGGATTGAGAGACCACTCCCCTTTGCGGGCTGACAACCTGCTCAGAGAGTCCGCCTCCGTGTTCTCCACTCCCGGGATGTAGACCGCCGAGATGCACGGGACGTGGCTCTCCGCCCAGTCCAGAATCAGAGACACTTCCTTGAGGGCATTCCTGCTGCGAGTCCCTCACTGGTGTAGGCAACCGCCGTCCGATTGTCCGACCGGACCTGAACCGGCAAGCCTCGCAGTTGATGAGTCAAATGACAAAGAACCATCCTGATGGCTCTCAATTCCAGAACATTGATAGTCTCGTGGGCTTCCAGGGGTCCCCACAAACCCTGAAATTGCAGATCCTTCCAGAAGCCCCCCCATCCTGAGAGGCTGGCATCAGTGGTGACCACCTCCCACTGAGGAGTCTGAAAGGATCTGCCCCTCAGCAGGTAGGCTGAGTTCAGCCACCACCGAAGCGAGCGGCAAACCCGGGGAGACATCAGAAAGAATTGATCCAGCGACTGAGGAGACCTGTCCCAGACCGACAACAGATGGAGCTGTAGCGTCCTTGTGTGAAACTGAGCAAAGGGGACTGCCTCGATGGAGGCCACCATCAACCCCACCAGCCTCATCCCTAGCCGGATGGACGGCCGAGGAATGGACATGAGCAACCGAATCAACTCCTGAATCAAAAGAACCTTGGACTGAGGCAGGAACACTCTGGCCTGATCTGTATCCAGAGACATCCCCAGAAAAGATATTATCCTGGACGGGTAGAGGGAGGACTTGGGGTAGTTGATCACCCAGCCGAACCTCTCCAGAGTGGATATTACCGTCCTGGTGTCCAATTCCGCTTGGCTGAATGACGATGCCATGATGAGGAGATCGTCCAGATATGGCACTATGCGAATCCCCTGCGCTCTGAGGAGAGCCATCACCCCAGCAAGAACCTTGGTGAAAACTCTTGGAGCTGTGGTGAGACCGAAGGGAAGAGCTACAAACTGAAAGTGCCGATCCTCCACCACGAACCTTAGAAACCTCTGGTGCGCGGGAAAAATGGGAACATGGAGGTAAGCGTTCTGGATGTCTATGGACGTCATGAAGTCCCCCGACGAAGAGAGTGGATAGCAGAACGCAACGTTTCCATGCGAAATTTTCGCAGCCTGACAGACCTGTTGAGAATCTTTAGGTACAGGATGGGCCGGACGGAGCCATCCTTCTTGGGGACCGTGAACAGATTTGAGTAAAAACCCCGACCCTGGTCTAATGGGGGCACTGGGCAAATGACTGCC
This sequence comes from Gastrophryne carolinensis, assembly GCA_027917425.1. NCBI lineage: Eukaryota > Metazoa > Chordata > Amphibia > Anura > Microhylidae > Gastrophryne > Gastrophryne carolinensis. The sequence goes on from CM051235.1 coordinate 9,348,300, forward strand.
ATTTCCAGAAGACTCGATACCGCCGCCCGGAGCTGCTGTGCAGCCAGTGCGTCCGGGGACACCCGAGACTGGAGGAAACGCGCGGGGGGGGGGGGGGGGTGGACTCGAACTCCAGCTTGTAGCCGGAAGACACCACTTCCCGGATCCACTTGTCCGAGACCTCCCGAATCCAGACCTGGGAGAAGTGTCGCAGCCGTCCCCCCACCCGCACGGGTGAGGACGCCCCCTCATTGTTGAGCGGGCTTGGCCGCGGGTTTGGGTTTAGAACCCCAATTGTATCCTGAACGGGCACGACCCCTGCCCCTATTCCAGGAATCTCCTCTTGTAGAAGGGAAGGCAAATCCTCTTCCTGCTCTGGATCCCCGAAAGGAAGGAGTGAAGGATGCCGCTCCTCGAAAGGGGCGTCGTTGCTTCTTGCGTTGAGGTAATTTACCACCTTTGGCTACAGAGTCCAATTTGTCTCCAAAAAGCCGTAACCCAACGAAGGGAAGAGACGTCAGAGACTTTTTAGACCCAAAATCAGCCGCCCACTGGCGCAACCAAATTGAACGCCTAATAGTCACCATTAAAGCAGAGACTCTGCTACTCATCATCAAGGAATCATCCAAAGCGGCTAAAATGAAGGACAGAAACGCCTCACATCGTTTTCGTCCAAGAAATTCGTCACTGTCCGGATCCAAACCGGAAGAGGATAACAAATCCCTGACCACCTTTCTGGTAGCCACCACCAACAGCGATGAGGCACAAACAGGCCGTATGGCTGCCCCAATACAAAACCATGACAAGCCATCTGGTCAATGCGTTTATCCTCACCATCTTTAAGAGAGGAACAATCAGGGTTATTCAAAACGGCTGAGTTGGATAACCCCAAAATTGGGGTGTCCACCTCGGGGGGGGGGGGGGGACGCCCAGCGCTTAACCGTGTCCACGGGGAAAGGATACCTTTTATCCCAACTCTGAGGAATGCCTGGGAGCCGAGCCGGCCTCTCCCATTCCTTAGAAATAATATTATCAAAATGCTTTTGATTAGGAAATTCCAAACGCGGCCTGGATTCCTCATAAAACTCCCCTTGTTGTTGAGGAACCGCCGCCGGAGGCGAGATAGCCAGAACTTCAAACATCTGAGTCGGAACATTAGGAGTATCCGAGGAACTCCCTGACCCCCGATCAGAATCAGCACCAACAATTTGCTGATCCTCAGAATTATCCGAATCCTCAAATAACTCCCCTTCCTCCGGAGGGGAATAATCTGACCAATCCAGACCATCCGCATCATCATATTCAAAATGAGTAACCGGTGACAAATGCTTTCTCTTAGCCGGTGCCTTCTTGGCGACCGCAGTAGAAATACATTTTTCAATATTGGCCAATCTGGCACACACATCAGATTGCGACTGCCCCCCCATGACAACATCACACGGGGCACGGGTCAAAATGGGAGGGGGTGGGGATGAAGCCGGCGGTGCTGACCCAGAAGCCTGGGGTCCGGACTGCCGTGTAATAGTCTGCTGTGCACATGATATACATAGGAAGAAATCATCCCCAGTTAGGGATACCCCACAGCCCAAACACTTCCGAGATTGTCTCGAGGGGAGCCCAGAATCCTGGGATGCCTCCATAAGGTGAACTTGAGTAAGTCGCTATGACCGAGGGAAGTACGCTACTAAGCAACCCGGGATGCCCTTAGTGTCCAAGTGGGAGGATTTGTAAAATATATATATATATATATATATATATATAGAAAAAACCCAGGGACCCTAGGACCGGGAGAAGCCCCCTAAATATCCCTGAAGATTCCACCTAAAAAATACAATAGACACAATGAGAAAAACTTAAGCTGTGAATAAGAGTCAAACAGGGGGGAAAAAGGCCCACAGGGCCACTCACAGTACCTGTATGATCCAAGTGCTGCGTCCACACCGACCTGAGGTAAAAAGCAGAGCTGGAGACGGAGAAGGGGGGCGTGGCCAGAGCAGACCGCACGCTTGACCTGCTCCGCCCCCCTCCGCAAGTCAGTGAAGAGGATCGAGCTCCTCAGCGGTGCTCAGAACTAGAGGGGGCGGGCCGCGGCGACGCGCCGAAAGTCCGGCCCCGCCCCCAACTGAACGCGTGAGGGGAGAAGCTCCCCTCCGCTGTAATTCCCCAGCAAGCCGGTCCGCGGCACCGGAGAGTAATAAAACAAGCGGTAGCGGGCCGCAAGGTATGCGGAGCCGCTCCCCGCTCAAGCCACGCTACATAAGGCTCTCATTATAAAGGGAGCGGGCCACAGCCTCGCGCCGAAGGCCCGGCCCCGCCCCCCCACAGAAGAGCGTGAGGGGAGAGACCTCCCCTCCGCCTTCTGAGGTAAAAGCAGGTGTCTGTCAGTAATAATGTGCCCCCCTGTATACAGTATAAACTTACACTAAAATAACTCCAGTGCAACCAATTCATTTTGAGGGATAACTTCCATACAAAAAGCCTAAAGCTGAGGAGAGGACCCCTAACCCAAGCTAGGGAGGTGGGAATAGGCCATAAAGGAATAATTGTTTCCAGGTGGACAGGGCATCCCAAACCCGGGTCACCAACCCGGTATAACCGCCTACCCTCTATATAGGGTCTCGCGGCGGAGCATAGCTCCTGAGCACCCGTGGTGCTAATATACCTTCGCCCGGACAGCAGTCAAGACTGGGAGGCATGCAAATATACAGGATCAAAAGGGGAAAAAGGATAAGTCCGAACGGAAATAAAAAATTAACTGGCCGGGAGTAATCCCGGCTACCTGAAGAACCCCCTGTGCAAGGAGGAGACATCATCTTCTGCTTGTTCGCCGTCTGCAGAGATGAAGACTGGGGAATGAGTGGGAGGTCCCAGGTACTTATGGACTGGGAGGGGCTTTCTTTCCTCCAATCATCTCTGCAGATCGCCCTCTACAGGTCAGTATTACCCACACGTTATGAATATCTTGAAGCGGGGTGTGTGACATACTTAGAATATATTAATTTTCATAAAACCACTATAGATTATATTTGAATTACACTGTATTGATTGTGAGGAAGTGCGCCCCCTGGTGGTTAATCATGCATATGGCTCAGTAATACTATTTTTAATTTGGTTTTAATGTATATCACAATAAAATGTATTTGTAAATTTACTTCTTCAGTGCAATAGTCAGTCTCTGTGTGGGTAAATGATAGGGTGTCTGGAGGTCACCGTACACAACAAACAGGGTGTGGGAAACATATAAGATAGGCTCTTATTCAGGCTGAAGGTCCTGATTAATGTGAGCAATCTGTATGTACAGGGTGTTGGAAACATATACGGTAAGATAGGCTCTTATTCAGGGTGAAGGTCCGGATTAATGTGGGCAATCTGTATGTACAGGGTGTGGGAAACATATAAGATAGGCTCTTATTCAGGGTGAAGGTCCTGATTAATGTGAGCAATCTGTATGTACAGGGTGTGGGAAACATATAAGATAGGCTCTAATTCAGGATGAAGGTTCGGATTAATGTGAGCAATCTGTATGTACAGGGGGGAAACATATAAGATAGGCTCTAATTCAGGATGAAGGTCCGCTCTAAATCCTTTTTCTTTCTGTTATTCATTCTTTTTCTTTGTCTCTGTCATTCATTCCATGCTTTTGATCTTTTTTGCTTCTTTCCACTTCATTTTTATATTTCTTTATTTTTTTCCATCTATTCCGCGTGCAGGTCCGTAGTGATTTGGGAAGTGTCTTTAGTGTTTTCCTGGAAGAACATTTCTATTTCTCCTATTTATATTCTGTAATGTCTTATAGGAGGTGGTCACTCACCTGCACATCAGACATGAGGCCGATATTGATGAGATTTCTGTCGTACGGAACCAACGTCACCGTCTCAAAGGTCAGATACTTCTCCCCTCCAAACACGTGCTGCCACCGAGAGAGAACAGGCGTCAAATCATTGGGGGGAAAAGCCTCATAAACAAAGGATGGAGATAGGACACAAGAAGCTAAAGACCCCCCCCCATCCCCACCCAAAAAAAAGAGAGAGAGCAAAAAAGGAAGAGAGGAAATTAAGGGGGTTATTTAACAAACGTTAACGCCAGGTAGCGCCAGGTGAACGCCGGGCGCAGTATGTGAAAGCCATATATATGAAAGTCAATCTGGTGAGCGTCATGTAGCGTCACATGTATCACTAGCGGTGGCTCAGTGTAAAGCCCCGGCGCTCTGGGTTCAGCACCTGTCGCTCAGTGTCGCTCTCCCATACATTTCGATGGGGTTTTATCTGGTTGTGTATAAATAGCGTAAGTAATGTTCTACATTTTTGGCTCAAATCATTGTGTGTCTCTCCTGCCCGGCAACCAAACGCTTTTATTGTGATTTATTTATTTTTATGCAGAATTGTATGTGCAGGTCGGCCATTGCAGTGTCAGTGTTACAGTGTTACACAATGGGGTTTATTCATCAAGGGATAGCGGCACGCAGCGTCTGCTGAACGCCGGGCGCTGTGCGCAAAACCTCATTTATGAAGGCGATTCTGGTGAGCGCCTCTAACAGCGCCATGTAGCGTCACATGTATTATTACAGGCAGGTCAGTGTATAGCGCCTCTAACAGCGTCATGTAGCGTCACATGTATTATTACAGGCAGGTCAGTGTATAGCGCCTCTAACAGCGCCATGTAGCGTCACATGTATTATTACAGGCAGGTCAGTGTATAGCACCTCTAACAGCGTCATGTAGCGTCACATGTATTATTACAGGCAGGTCAGTGTATAGCGCCTCTAACAGCGTCATGTAGCGTCACATGTATTATTACAGGCAGGTCAGTGTATAGCGCCTCTAACAGCGCCATGTAGCGTCACATGTATTATTACAGGAGGCTCAACGTATAGCGCCGGAGCTCTAGCTTCCAGAGCCTGGTATTACCTGTCGCTCTCCCATACATTTCAATGGACGTTCCTTTTTTTCTCTTTAAACAGGGTTTTTTGTTTTTAATTTTTTTTTCTATCTAATCATCATGTGACCTCTCCCGGCCTAGAAAGAGTCATTTTTGAAAACGTTTTAGATTTTATATATTTTTTTGCAGAATTGTCATTAAAGGTCTGGCACTAAAGTGTTAATGTCACAGTGTTATAACAATGTCATTCCATGTGTTTTTGCTTTGTTACTGGTGGATATGTGTTCAAAAATAGACTTTAATCACACAGCGTCTGGCGCTCTTTGCTACAGCGCCCAGATCGGTCACACTAAGTTGAAGCTACCTCTCGCTCGCTGCAACACTGTACTGGTGTTAGAGCGCCCAACATACATCTCATTCATCAATGCCGGCCAGGTTACTACAGCGACTGAGGAGCTCTGTTACAGCGCCCGATAGCAGATCACAGTGTCTACTAGGGGTCGATCTTAGCGCCTCTGTACAGACGCTCATCTGCCGATACTTGGCGCTAGTAACGAATCAGCCTGCCCGTCATTCTATGTGTTTTCGCTCTGGGGCTGGTGGATATGTGATTAGAAACAGACTTTGATCGCTCAGCGTCTGGCACTTGATGTTACAGCGCCCGAGCGCCGACGCTGTGTGTGTAGTTTTTTTCGTGAATACGGGCTTTAGCGCCGAGTGCCGGACGCACCTACCTGGCGCTACCTATCGCTCGCTGCAGCGTTGTTGTATTGTTAGATGTGGCGTAGTCTTGGACGCTATGACCTCGGCACACCACCTAGCGTTCTCCATTGGCTCTGCAGTGAATCAGGGAGAGAGCGTTTCTACAGCGCCCCCTGCAGACATCACATTCATCAGTGCTGGACAGGATACTACAACGTCACTTGGCTGCCCGCTAAGCTAGGTCACAGCGCCCGATACCCGCTTACAGCGAACGCTCTAAGCGCCGCTCACATGGCAATACATGGCGCTAGTCTTAAATTAGCCTCTAGAGAAGGGAGCTACATAGAAAATGAATGGAAGAAAAGGGACAGAATATCAAAGGGAGGGAATAAAATGAACTAAAGAACACAAAGAAAGGAAAAGTTAATGGAGGAAAGTTAATTAAAAGGAAAAGTTAAGGGAAGGAAGAAGATAATAGGAAAACGAAAAGGAAGATGATAATAGGAAAACGAAAGGTAAGGCAAGAAGAAAAATAAAAAACAATGGAAATATGAAGAAAATAAAAATAAAGGAAAAAGGGTTAATGAAAGAAATAAAAGCAAAATAAGAACAAGAAGGGAAATGAAACACATAATGGGCAATGGCAAGAAAACAAAAAAAGAAGAATTTAAGGATGACAGGAATTGGGAAGGTAAATAGAAAGAGGAGAAAAAGAAAAAGTGTGGAAAAGGCAGGGACACAGGAAGCATGTAATAATATGAGAAGGAAGACGGGAATGAAGGAAGGAAGGAATGAAGGAATGAAAGCAGGAAGGGAGGAAGTTTCAATGGAAGAAGGTATGAGGAAGGAGGGAAAGAAAACAGGAAGAGGAGGGTAAATAAAGTTTGTAAGAACATACACAGAAGGAATGATAGAAGGAAGGAAAGTTCAAACAAGGGAAGGGAAGAAAACAGGAAGAGGGGAGGAAGGAGGGATAGATGGAAGACTTGCAATGAGGAAGAAAAGATGACGAAAAGAAAGATTGAAGAAGAGAAGGAATAAAGGAAACAAGAGAGGAAGGAAGCCATGCAGAGATATGGGAAGCATATAATAATAATTGAGAAGGGAGACAGGAATGAAGGAATGAAAGCAGGAAGAGGGAAGGAAGGAAAGAAGGAAGACACGCAAAGAAATTTAGGAAGATGGGAAGTAAGGCATACAGGGAGAAGGGGCGGAAGGAGCAAAAACAGCATTAGAGGAGAAAATAAAGACGTGGAATAAGAGAAGGAATAAAGGAAATTAGAGAGAAATTAAGCCATGCAGGGATATGGGAAGCATGAAATAATATGAGAAGGAAGGCAGGAATGAAGGAATGATGTCAGGAAGGGGGAAGGAAAGTTCAAAGGGGGGAGGTGAGGAAGGAAGAAAAGAAAGAAAACAGAAAAAGGAAGGAAGGAGGGAGGGGAAGAAGAAAGACATGCAATGACAAGGGTAGGAAGACATGCAGGGAGAGTGGGAGAAAGGAGAAAAAAACAGCATTAGAAGAAGAAAAAGAAAGATGGAATAAAAGAAGGAATGGAGGAAACTAGAGAGGAAGGAAGTCATGCAGGGACACAGGAAGCATGTAATAATATGAGAAGGAAAGCACGAATGAAGGAATGATAGCAGGAAGGGAAGGAAGGAAGGAAAGCTTAAAGAAAGAAGAGGTGAGGAAGGAAGGAAGGAAAAAAAAACAGGAAGAGGGGGAAGGATGGAAGGAAGACTGGCAATCAGGAAGAAAATAAAGATGGAATAAGAGAAGGAATAAAGGAAACTAGAGAGGAAGGAATCCATGCAGAGATATGGGAAGCATGTAATAATATGAGAAGTAGGGTGGGAATGAAGGAAGGAATGATAGCTGGAGGAGGGGGAAGGAAAGTTCACAGGAAGAAGGGATGAGGAAGGAAAGAAAGAAAACAGGAAGAAGGGAGGAAGGAGAGGAAGAAAGAAGGAAGACATACAATGACAATGGAAGGAAGACATTTAGGATCATGGGAAGTAAGACATGCAGGGAGAGTGGGACAAAGGAGAAAAAACAGTGTTAGTGGAAGAGAAAGAAAGATGGAATAAGAGAAGGAATAAAGGAATCTAGAAGGAAGGAATGATAGTGGGGAGGAAGGAAAGTTCAAAGGAAGAAGGGGTGGGGAAGGGAGGAAAGAAAACAGGAAGAGGGGAGGAAGGAATAAAAGAAGCAAGACATGCAATGACATAGGGAGGAAGACAATTAGGAAGATGGGAAGGAAGACATGCAGGGAGAGTAGGAGACAGGAGAAAAAACAGCAATAGAGGAAGAAAAAGAAGGAATAAAGGAAACTAGAGAGGAAGGAAGCCATGCAGGGACATGGGAAGCATATAATAATATGAGAGGGAAGGCAGGAATGAAGGAAGCAACGAATAAAAGAATGATAGCAGGAGAGGGGAAGGAAGGAAAGTTTCAAGGAAGAATGGGTGAGGAAGGAAGGAAAGAAAACAGGAAGAGGGGAGGAAGAAAGCCATGCAGGGACATGGGAAGCATGTAATATGTATATATGAGAAGGAAGGAAGGAAGGAATGAAGGAAGGAATGATAGCGAGGGAGGGGGGGGAGGAAGGAAAGTTCAAAGGAAGAAGGGGTGAGGAAGGAAGGAAAGAAAACAGGAAGAGAGGAGGAAGGAGAGAAAGAAGGAACACATGCAATGACAACGGGAGGAAGACATTTAGGAGCATGGGAGAAAGGAGAAAAAAACAGCGTTAGTGGAAGAAAAAGAAAGACGGATGGAATAAGAGAAGGAATAAAGGAAACTAGAGAGGAAGGAAGACATGCAGGGACATGGGAAGCATGTAATATTATGAGAAGGAACGAATGAGGGACTGATAGCAAAGGAAGAAGGGGTGAGGAAGGAAGAAACGTAAAAACAGGAAGAGGGGAGGAAGAAGGGGAAGAAGGAAGACTTGCAATGACAAGAGGAGGATGACATTTAGGAAAATGGGAAGGAAGCCATGCAGGGAGAGTGGGAGGAAGGAGAAAAAACCATCGTTAGAGAAAGAAAAGAAGGATGGAATTAGAGAAGGGATAAAGGAAACTATAGAGAAGGGATAAAGGAAACTAGAGAGGAAGGAAGCCATGCAGGGACTGGGAAGCATGTAATAATATGAGAAGGAAGGAAGGAAGGAAGGAATGATAGTAGGAGGGAGGTGGAGGAAAGAAGGACATGCAGAAGGAAGGTAGAGAAGAACAGGCAACCTTGGTGTCGGCCTCCACCACCAACACAATATCTTCAATCCGGATACCAAATTGGCCATCGTGGTAGTAGCCCGGCTCTACAGAGGGGAGACAGAGAGACCATGAGGGTGGGTTGTAGGTCTTCCTTATGGTGTAATCACAGGGTAATGTTGCAGACCTACAGAGGTGACAGAGCTCACAGCTCCATATATTGTATTGTCTCTCCTTCCTGCTGTGACTAGAGCAAACAAGATGAGTCATCCTGAAAAGCCTGCCAGCTCCCCGCTAAGAGTTACATTGTGCTACATTATTTTATCTAGGCTGCGGCTGATGTATCACAATCGTTTCTATTGTAATCAGCCTTTATACATTGTAATACAAAAGTCTTAAAGGAGCCACAGCACTCAACCCTGTTAGCTTGCAGACTTGTATCCTAATTGCCCCGCTAACGTGCTCCTCCCAGGTTAGTTATAAAATGGTCTGAGCGGCTGCTGCCCCTCCTTTGTTTCTTTTGAATTGTGCAGCACATGGTGTGTGGGGTCTAGGCTGTACTGCGAGGTCTTCGACTCTTCCGCCCCATGGGCTGCACTCGAGGTTTTGGGCAACCTCAGGTAAGCCTGCTCCCAATTTATCTATTGCATTGTATGTCCCAAATGGGCTCTCAGAGATTAGAGTTAGGACTGCACCTCACAGAGGCACCTTGGCGCTGGTGGTGCAGCTTCAGCTACTTCTGCAGATGTGTGTGACCGAGCCTCTGTTTTTATCCAGATTTAGAGACAGATTTTAGGTTGATCTGCAAGCTAACAGGGTTGAGTGCTGTGGCTCCTTTAAGACATGTGTATCTTAATTGCCCTGCTAACGTGCACCTCCCAGGTTAGTTATAAAATGGTCTGAGCGGCTGCCACCCCTCCTTTATACATTATAAGCCGTCACGAGCCTGCTACTAAAATGTAAATAGCTCGCAGCTGGCTTACAGCTTTCTGTGATGTGTCTCTTCTGTAGGTGAGCATTAAGGCAGTGGAATGTATAAAATATTCATAGTTCATAACGTCTGGATTTAATTTATTCGAATATGCAAATCACGTACCGATAGATGTGAACATCCCTTTGGTCATGACGACATTGTTGGACTGAAATCCCACCGGCCCTGGAGACAGGAAAAACAATTGACAGTGATCATTTATTGCTCTTAAAGTGGACCTAAACCCATAGACTGTAAATTAGTTGTAATCTATAAGACTTCAGAGCCGCCTGATTCATTGCCTGCAGGACATGCCCCACTGTGTGCCCCGAGTCCCCTGTAGGACCTACCTCCACTGGCGAGGCCCACGTCCAGCATGTGTAAGTGGCCGGTATGTTTGCTTTCGGCTAGATTTAGCCCTTTTCCGATTCTTAAAGTGGACCAACACCCAGGATTTTCACTATCCTGGGTTTTAGTCCAGCGTGAAATCCCCCCGATCGCCCTAAATAACTCACCTCACCCCGCTCCTACGCGAGCGCTCGTCCAATCAGAGCGCGCAGAGCCGCTGTGGTATGTACGGACAAGCGACGGACAACCACAGCGGCTCTGAACGCGCTGGAGGCAGCGTCTCGCGCTTCCTTCTAACAAGGAGCGCGCCCGCCATTCACAAACGGCCAGCGCGGGTGCGCGCCCTGCTAGAGGGAAGCGCGAGATGCGGCCGCGGCCCCTGCAAGCGCCGTTGCAACGGGGATAAGGTAAGGTTTCTGGGCGTCCTGGGGGGTTTCACCAAGCGGGGCATCCTGATTTCGGATGCCCCGCAGGGAGGGATCTGATCGGCCCAGGAATCTTATAGATTCCCAGGCCGATCCCCCCTGGGTGTTAGTCCACTTTAACCCCTGGGCAATGGGACTCTAGAGCTGGTCCACTGCAATCCCCACACAACTTCTTGGATTTGACTATTAAGATCGAGGGTTCTAATTTGACCACCCGAACCTATTTTAAATCAACCGATAGAAATGGTTTTGTTCCTGCCCAAAGTTGTCATCATTCCAGCTGGTTGCGAGCAATTCCCAAGGGGCAGTTTTTACGGCTGCGAAGGAATTGTACGCATCTGGCTGATTATGACAAACAGGCGAAAATCCTTAGTGAACGTTTTATAGAAAAGGAGTATCCTGTTGAAGAGATTCAAAGTCAGGCGCAGAGAATAAGGGACCTGGACCGTCAAGTTACTTTAAATGGCTCTAAGCGTAAGGCCCTTAATTCTAGTAGAATGAATAAGTCCGAATTTGCTTTTATAACAGGTTATAGCCTGCAATGTGATAAAGTGAAAAAAATTCTTGATCGCCATTGGCATATCCTTAAAGAAGATCCTGTTTTAGGTTCCATTCTACCTGATCGACCAGTATGCATTTATAGAAGAGCACCCACATTAAGAGACCGTTTGGTTCAGAGTCATATTGATCCGCCAAAGCCTGTTAGTCTTACCTCCAATCAGTTAATGGGGTTTTATAGATGTGGAAAGTGTATGGGCTGCAAGATCTCGTTGCCGTTGGTTAAACCTATGAGGTCTTTTGTTGATCATCAGACAGGAAAACAGCACAAGATCTGCAGTTTTATCTCTTGCAACTCCAAATGTGTAGTATACCTGCTATGGTGTCCATGTAACTTTTTTTATGTGGGGAGGACCTCTCGTGAGCTCAAGACCCGGGTCCGGGAACACATTTATAATATAAAGCGGGGATATGAGGCGCATAGTGTGTCGGCCCATTTTAACGCTGTACACAATTCAGATCCTAGTCTTTTATCCTTTTTGGGCATAGATCGCATTGAGAAGAAATGGAGGGGTTCTCATCAGATATGGGAACTTAGGCCCTTATTCATCAAGCGATAGCGCCAGGTAGTGTCTGACGAGCGCCAGGTAGCGGCAGCTAAGGGCAACTACCGACTCAAGTACGCCCGGCGGCGGTCACAATGACGCATTTATCAAGCAAAATGAGGCTAGCGCCGGCGAGAGCGACGGCTAGCGCGGCATTCATCATGAAGCCGACTGCAACGAACAGCGCCGCTGCAAATTCCCTCACAGCGCCAGGTATGAGCTGTCGCTCCCTGGCGATGTCCAATGCATTTCAATGGAGCAATCTATAATTAATTGGTATTTTTTTTTTTATATTTTTTTAATGTCAAAAAATCGGAGACCACTTCTGCAATGTTAGGATTTATTTTTAAGTGAAAAAAAAAAAAAAAAAAATATGTGCAGAATTGATCTAACAGGTCTGAGATTAATGTATTCAGATTACAAAATGATTCTAAAAACATGTATAATGTTACATTCAAAAAATATGGTTGTTTAGGGGTTAAAAACTAGTTAATACACTTCGCCGCCAGCGCTCTGGGGTTTAAACAAGGAATGGACAGCGACAGCACATTCGGAGCGTGATTTGTTGATGAATATGAAGCTAGCCGTTCGCTCTGGCCATTCGTTGTCAGGCGCTCACATACAACGCTGGACCTGTGAAACAGCGACCCCCCAGCCCGTATTCAACATTACCGCACACCGACTGAGTCGCTGTCATCAAGCTAATGCCGGCCAAGCCCAGCGAATACTGGCTGGCGCTGAAAAAATCACGCTACAGTCGCTCATCTGTCGCTACCTGGCGCTATTGATGAATCGGCCTCCCCGTCAATGCGAGAGCCGCTGGATTTTTAAGTTGAATACTCTTACTCCATTAGGTTTAAATGTGGAGTTTGATCTGAATTGTTTTATTGATTTATCTTGATTTTAAGATATGTTTTACTTTGTGCGTTTAGTTTAATTATTCAGCTTTTATATATTTACAAAATTGTCATTTCATGGGAATTTCATTTTTTTATATTTGTTATATTCTTAGCTGCCTTGTATGTGTACATGGGCAGGTAATATGTTTGTAGAACATTGTGTACCGTTAACAGCTTTCACCGCTGCCTATTAATTTGGTTTAGGTCCACTTTAGGTCCTTAGTTATGTGACCTCTGGTATTTTATATTTAATTTTATTTTCAGTAGTAGCTTACTTAATTTGTTTAGTAGCCCTTTAGAGCTTTTTATCCAAGCAGCTTTTTGCTGAAATAGCGCATAATATGTGTCTGGATATGAGTCTATTGTCACATGCTATTTGGTTACTCTTTAACAAGTAACAGCTTATTGTAGTATTGGAGTTTTTATCAGGTTTATGCTAAGCCTGTATTATTTTTAAGATCAAGCAGCTACAGTAGTTTTTCAATAAAGTATATAACTTTAAAATAATAGTTTTCTTTGGATTGTAAATAGTTGTTTCTTGGTGGCCTTGAAGATTACAGTCTGTCATTATGGCGGCTGTATTTCTATCATAAAAATATGACCTGTTTTCCGTCTTGGTGGTCCCGATGAGATAAGATATTAGGATAATTGTAAAGCCGCTAATTTGCTTTGTTTAAGTTTTTTTAGCAGTGGCGGTTTGACAGGGGCGGATGTTTAGTGTCCACCATAGGGGCGTCTGCAGAGTAGGTTATACCTCCCTCTCGTTTAAATATTCAATGGATTGACGCAGATTGCGTCATTGTTATGGGCGGGGTTACTTGCCCTCGCTTTCAGGATAAGCCGGTATAAATACCGGACTTGCCGCCGCGCCGAGCATCCTACTTAAAGTCGCCTACGAGCGAAGAAACGCGTTGGAGGCTCGGGCTTCCGTTATGTTTGGAGGCACTTCTTACTTGCAAGTATACCAGTCGGGAGCGGTGAGAGCTGTTCGCGGTTTTTTAACCTTTTACACGCTGAATGATTTTATTTGTTTGTGAGTGCATTTTTTATATTTTGTTACATGTGATTGGAGTATTTTCTGGCCCTTATGGAATTGTGGCGTTGAAGCTTAAGCCACATATTGACATCAAAGGAGAATTGAAGTCATTTTCAACTGGTTGTCCCTAATCTCGAGAGGAATCATCATTCATTCTCTCTGGAGGAGTTTGCACATATATATTTAATGCACTAATCATGTGTTGATCTGGTAAGAGTTTTGTGATACCGGTGACGGGCACGCAACGGTGGATACCACACATTATTTTTTGGGACATTTCACTAATTGATTCACCTAATTAGCTCTGTGTTTATATATATTTTTTTGAATCCCCACACAAGCGACCCCATAATACATAATAAATTCAATCAAATGTATTTAATTAGAAGAATGTACATACAATGCAATTAGACATATACACAAACAAACATATAAGACAAAGTTAAAAACCTAAAAAGCTTAGTGGGGAGGAGCTCCGGGGCTAATGAGTATTCAAATCGTCAAAGAAATTGATAATTGCATAATAATTAATGGTCTCCCATGCACCTCGTATGGACAGCCGCTTAAAGTGGACCAACACCCTGAGGTGATCGGCCCGGGAATCTATAAGATTCCCGGGCCGATCACCTCACACACCGCGGGACATCCGAGATCGGGATGTCCCGCGGGGTGTAAACCCCCCAAAACCCCCGAAAAGCCTTACCTCTCCAGCCGCTGCTTCCGCCGCCGCCGCCTCACTTGTGCTCCTCTAGACGTGCGCGCGCCCGCGCCGGCCTCTCTGAATGGCCGGCGCGGGCGCGCACACGTCAAGACTGACGCGCGGGAGGCGCCGACGGGCAAGCTGCTTGTACGTTGCTGTCAATCAGCTTGTACGTCGGCGCCGATTGGACGGCGCGGCCACGTGGGAGCGGGGAGAGGTGAGTTTTGGGGGCTTTCTGGGGGGTTTCACACAGCGGGGCACCCCCGATCGGGGTGCCCCGGGGAAGTGGACCAATACCCAGGATAGTCAAAATCCTGGGTGTTGGTCCACTTTAAGGGAAAGTGCTAGTGCATATACTCAGGGCCGAATATGGTGTTCATGCCGCCCTAGGCACCTCAAGTGCCCCCTTTTGTTGAATAACGTGGAGCAGGGACAGCGCCAGCAGGCCCATTGCGGTGTGGTATAACACTCCATACATGGCGATAAATTTGCTTGTATGATGAATATTGCTAAAGAATAAAAAGAAAAAATAATAGAAGGAATGACAAAGTATAGAAAGGAATGACAGATAGAGAGAGAAATAAGGAACATAAGAATAAAAGGAATGACAGAAAATAGCAGAAAAGAAAGAAAGAATCACAAAAACGAAAAAAAAAAAAAAGATGTAACGAAATAAAAAATACATGCAAAGAAACAAAGAACGACAGCACAAAATGAAAGACAGAAACAAAGAAAGAATAAAAGGAAACACAGGAAAAAAGCAGGTAAGCCAGAGAGAGAAAATGGAAGAAAAAAAAAAGAGCTAAAAGGAATGGAAGAATAGAAGGACTGGCAGAAAAAAATAGAAGAAAAGAAATGCCCAGGCCAATCGATTCCCGGGGCAGGGAATCGATTGGCCTGGGAATCTTATACATTCCTGAGCCAATTGTGCTGAGTTTTGGTCCACTTTAAGGGAGTTTCCATATATACTCACCTTAAGCCCGCAACTGCAGCTAAGAAGCAGTGACCTGGGGGGTTTCACACAGCAATTATGGATGCCCCGCGGGGAGGGAATCGATTAAAGTTGACCAAAATCTATAAGTTTCCTGGGCCGATCACGCTGGGTTTTGGTCCACTTTAAGGGAGTTTCCATATATACTCACCTTAATCCTCAAACCCACAGCTGTAGCTAAGCTAAGCAGCCCTATGCGGCACCCCAAAGCATCCCCGCTCCCCCCGGCCTGCATGGTGGACGTGGCAAGCACGCAAAGCGGGGATCCCCCCGAAGAGCTTGTGCATGTGCTGTGGGATGGAGAGTCTAGGTGAGCATATGGGGAATCCGGGGAGGTGGATGGGGTAGAAGGGGCAGAGCTAGGCCTTTAATTTCCGCAACGAGATTTGCATATTGCCATAGTAACGAGGCAGGGTTAGGCCTTAAATTTCCGCACAGCGGTTTGCATATTGCCGTGGTAACGTTTTCCGGGCAATCGCTTACACTCGTGAACAGAGAAGAAGTTCCCAACACCGTGTCCCGTTCCGTGTCCGTAATTTAGCCCCGCCTCCCAGAGGGCGTGTCTGGCGAAAGCCTCTATCACTCTGCCTGATGGGAAATGAAGAGAAAAGAAAAACAACTGTTACTTTAAGGGCCTACAAATATATTGCTGCAGGTTACCATGGTAACATAGAGATAGACCCTCTCACACTTATCAATTACCCCCCTCACACACCACTTACCCCACCTCATAACCCCTCACACACCAGTTACCCCACCTCATAACCCCTCACACACCAGTTACCTCACCTCATAACCCCTCACACACTACTTACCCCACCACATAACCCCTCACACACCAGTTACCCCACCTCATAACCCCTCACACACCACTCACCCCACCTCATTACCCCTCACACACCAGATACCCCACCTCATAACCCCTCACACACCACTTACCCCACATCATAACCCCTCACACACCAGATACCCCACCTCATAACCCCTCACACACCAGTTACCTCACCTCATAACCCCTCACACACTACTTACCCCACCACATAACCCCTCACACACCACTTACCCCACCACATAACCCCTCACACACCAGTTACCCCACCTCATAACCCCTCACACACCACTTACCCCACCTCATTACCCCTCACACACCAATTACCCCACCTCATTACCCCTCACACACCACTTACCCCACCTCATTACCCCTCACACACCACTTACCCCACCTCATTACCCCTCACACACCACAAACCCCACCTCATAACCCCTCACACACCAGTTATCTCACCTCATTACCCCTCACACACCAGTTACCCCACCTCATAACCCCTCACACACCACTTACCCCACCTCATAACCCCTCACACACCAGTTACCCCACCTCATAACCCCTCACACACCACTTACCCCACCTCATAACCCCTCACACACCAGTTACCCCACCTCATAACCCCTCACACACCACTCACCCCACCTCATTACCCCTCACACACCAGATACCCCACCTCATAACCCCTCACACACCACTTACCCCACCTCATAACCCCTCACACACCACTTACCCCACATCATAGCCCCTCACACACCAGATACCCCACCTCATAACCCCTCACACACCAGTTACCTCACCTCATAACCCCTCACACACTACTTACCCCACCACATAACCCCTCACACACCACTTACCCCACCACATAACCCCTCACACACCAGTTACCCCACCTCATAACCCCTCACACACCACTTACCCCACCTCATTACCCCTCACACACCAATTACCCCACCTCATTACCCCTCACACACCACTTACCCCACCTCATAACCCCTCACACACCACTTACCCCACCTCATAACCCCTCACACACCAGTTACCCCACCTCATAACGCCTCACACACCAGTTATCCCACCTCATAACCCCTCACACACCACTTACCCCACCTCATAACCCCTCACACACCAGTTACCCCACCTCATAACCCCTCACACACCACTTACCCCACCTCATAACCCCTCACATACCAGTTACCCCACCTCATAACCCCTCACACACCACTTAACCCACCTCATAACCCCTCACACACCAGTTACCCCACCTCATAACCCCTCACACACCAGTTACCCCACCTCATAACCCCTCACACACCAGTTACCCCACCTCATAACCCCTCACACACCAGTTACCCCACCTCATAACCCCTCACACACCAGTTATCCCACCTCATAACCCCTCACACACCAGTTACCCCACCTCATAACCCCTCACACACCAGTTACCCCACCTCATAACCCCTCACACACCAGTTATTCCACCTCATAACCCCTCACACACCAGTTACCCCACCTCATAACCCCTCACACACCAGTTACCCCACCTCATAACCCCTCACACACCAGTTACCCCACCTCATACCCCCTCACACACCAGTTATCCCACCTCATAACCCCTCACACACCAGTTATCCCACCTCATTACCCCTCACACACCAGTTACCCCACCTGATAACCCCTCACACACCAGTCATCCCACCTCATTACCCCTCACACACCAGTCATCCCACCTCATAACCCCTCACACACCAGTTACCCCACCTGATAACCCCTCACACACCAGTTACCCCACCTGATAACCCCTCACACACCAGTTACCCCACCTGATAACCCCTCACACACCAGTTACCCCACCTGATAACCCCTCACACACCAGTTACCCCACCTGCTAACCCCTCACACACCAGTTACCCCACCTGATAACCCCTCACACACCAGTTACCCCACCTCATAAACCCTCACACACCAGTTACCCCACCTCATAACCCCTCACACACCAGTTATCCCACCTCATAACTCCTCACACACCACTTACCCCACCTCATAACCCCTCACACACCACTTACCCCACCTCATAACCCCTCACACACCACTTACCCCACCTCATAACCCCTCACACACCAGTTACCCCACCTCATAACCCCTCACACACCACTTACCCCACCTCATAACCCCTCACACACCAGTTACCCCACCTCATAACCCCTCACACACCACTTACCCCACCTCATAACCCCTCACACACCAGTTACCCCACCTCATAACCCCTCACACACCAGTTACCCCACCTCATAACCCCTCACACACCAGTTACCCCACCTCATAACCCCTCACACACCAGTTATCCCACCTCATAACCCCTCACACACCAGTTACCCCACCTCATAACCCCTCACACACCAGTTACCCCACCTCATAACCCCTCACACACCAGTTATCCCACCTCATAACCCTTCACACACCAGTTACCCCACCTCATAACCCCTCACACACCAGTTATCCCACCTCATAACCCCTCACACACCAGTTATCCCACCTCATAACCCCTCACACACCAGTTACCCCACCTCATAACCCCTCACACACCAGTTACCCCACCTCATACCCCCTCACACACCAGTTATCCCACCTCATTACCCCTCACACACCAGTTACCCCACCTCATAACCCCTCACACACCAGTTACCCCACCTCATAACCCCTCACACACCAGTTACCCCACCTCATACCCCCTCACACACCAGTTATCCCACCTCATAACCCCTCACACACCAGTTACCCCACCTCATAACCCCTCACACACCAGTTACCCCACCTCATACCCCCTCACACACCAGTTATCCCACCTCATAACCCCTCACACACCAGTTATCCCACCTCATTACCCCTCACACACCAGTTACCCCACCTCATAACCCCTCACACACCAGTTACCCCACCTCATAACCCCTCACACACCAGTTACCCCACCTCATACCCCCTCACACACCAGTTATCCCACCTCATAACCCCTCACACACCACTTACCCCACCTCATTACCCCTCACACACCAGTTACCCCACCTCATAACCCCTCACACACCACTTACCCCACCTCATAACCCCTCACACACCAGTTACCCCACCTCATAACCCCTCACACACCACTTACCCCACCTCATAACCCCTCACACACCAGTTACCCCACCTCATAACCCCTCACACACCACTTACCCCACCTCATAACCCCTCACATACCACTTACCCCACCTCATTACCCCTCACACACCAGTTATCCCACCTCATAACCCCTCACACACCAGTTATCCCACCTCATAACCCTTCACACACCAGTTACCCCACCTGATAACCCCTCACACACCAGTTACCCCACCTCATAACCCCTCACACACCAGTTATCTCACCTCATAACCCCTCACACACCAGTTACCCCACCTCATAACCCCTCACACACCAGTTACCCCACCTCATAACCCCTCACACACCAGTTATCCCACCTCATAACCCCTCACACACCAGTTACCCCACCTCATAACCCCTCACACACCAGTT
This sequence comes from Gastrophryne carolinensis, assembly GCA_027917425.1. Taxonomy (NCBI): domain Eukaryota; kingdom Metazoa; phylum Chordata; class Amphibia; order Anura; family Microhylidae; genus Gastrophryne; species Gastrophryne carolinensis. The sequence goes on from CM051235.1 coordinate 9,367,919, forward strand.
ACCCCACCTCATAACCCCTCACACACCACTTACCCCACCTCATAACCCCTCACACACCAGTTACCCCACCTCATAACCCCTCACACACCAGTTATCCCACCTCATAACCCTTCACACACCAGTTACCCCACCTCATAACCCCTCACACACCAGTTACCCCACCTGATAACCCCTCACACACCAGTTACCCCACCTCATAACCCCTCACACACCAGTTATCTCACCTCATAACCCCTCACACACCAGTTACCCCACCTCATAACCCCTCACACACCACTTACCCCACCTGATAACCCCTCACACACCAGTTATCCCACCTCAAAACCCCTCACACACCAGTTACCCCACCTCATAACCCCTCACACACCAGTTACCCCACCTCATACCCCCTCACACACCAGTTATCCCACCTCATAACCCCTCACACACCAGTTATCCCACCTCATTACCCCTCACACACCAGTTACCCCACCTCATAACCCCTCACACACCAGTTACCCCACCTCATAACCCCTCACACACCAGTTACCCCACCTCATACCCCCTCACACACCAGTTATCCCACCTCATAACCCCTCACACACCATTTACCCCACCTTATAACCCCTCACACACCAGTTACCCCACCTCATAACACCTCACACACCAGTTACCCCACCTCATAACCCCTCACACACCAGTTACCCCACCTCATACCCCCTCACACACCAGTTATCCCACCTCATTACCCTCACACACCAGTTACCCCACCTGATAACCCCTCACACACCAGTCATCCCACCTCATTACCCCTCACACACCAGTCATCCCACCTCATAACCCCTCACACACCAGTTACCCCACCTGATAACCCCTCACACACCAGTTACCCCACCTGATAACCCCTCACACACCAGTTACCCCACCTGATAACCCCTCACACACCAGTTACCCCACCTGATAACCCCTCACACACCAGTTACCCCACCTGATAACCCCTCACACACCAGTTATCTCACCTCATTACCCCTCACACACCAGTTATCCCACCTCATAACCCCTCACACACCAGTTATCCCACCTCATAACCCCTCACACACCAGTTACCCCACCTCATAACCCCTCACACACCAGTTATCTCACCTCATAACCCCTCACACACCAGTTACCCCACCTCATAACCCCTCACACACCAGTTACCCCACTTCATAACCCCTCACACACCAGTTACCCCACCTCATACCCCCTCACACACCAGTTACCCCACCTGATAACCCCTCACACACCAGTTATCCCACCTCATAAGCCTTGGGTGATTTGACCTTCCTGATTGGGCATCATGGCCACGCCATGGCTGCAAGGTGGGTGGAGGATGTGGATGGAGGCGCCGCTCGGCTGCTTAGCCATCCTCGTCGGTGAAGAGAGTCGAGTGACAGCGAGCATGCTGATTGGCTGAGCACCAATGAGCTCAGCCAATCAGCGCGATCGCTTGCTTTGGCGCCGGCCCCGCTGTCCTGATCAGCCAATCAGCGCACTCGCCCGAGTCTACGCCGTGGGAGCGGAAGGAAGGTGAGTGAAACGGGGGCCTTGACGCGTACACACACCGAGGCATCCCAATTGTGTATGTCGCCGCAGAGAGGAAGAACACACAAATTTGTGTGTGTTGTTCCTCTTTAACCCACTTCCTCATTTTTCACCATCCTCCATTTTTCTAGATTAGAGCTTTCCATTGAAAGTAAATTAAATTCAAATAAACAGTTTTGTACTTGTGGAGCAAATCAGGGTTAGGTAAAGTATAGATAGAAGCAGATCCCCATCCAGCTCACATTCCTGCCCCCCTGCACACGTCTTGTGTAGGGACAATAACCTTTATTTAGGGAATAGAGCAAAAACTAGGTGTGTTTACATGGTTAGGCCACTGGAGGGCAGCATAGGATAAGAAATGAATATTTATTATTAGAATAGGCAGGAAGCGCTTTGATACTAAAGGATGAGACAGGCTGTTAGTGGCGACAAAGTTGTTTAGCATGAGTCATAGGGGGTCGATTCAGAGCCTGGTTAGAATCCTCACTCCTTTTTTAGGAGAGAAAACTGCCATTCACTTTCATTGTCTACCTTGGGGGCAAGTGGTGGAGGCCCCGGAGTGCACCTGATCACCAACAGCCTACTGGGTTTGGGTCAGGATCACCTCATCGGTGGTGGAGACCCTTGTGCCCAGTGCCTGATCCGGTCCTGAATGAAGGATGTGGGTCGGGATTGCTACATGGAGGCCCCTGTGGGGTGGAGGCCCTGGGGCAGGAGACCCTTGTGCCCAGTGCTTAATCCGGCCCTGAATGAAGGATGTGGGTCAGGATCGCTACATGGAGGCCCCTGTGTGGTGGAGGCCCTGGGGCAGGAGACCCTTGTGCCCAGTGCTTAATCTGGCCCTGAATGAAGGATGTGGGTCAAGATCCCTACATGGAGGCCCCTGTGGGGTGGAGGCCCTGGGGCAGGAGACCCTTGTGCCCAGTGCTTAATCTGGCCCTGAATGAAGGATGTGGGTCAAGATCCCTACATGGAGGCCCCTGTGGGGTGGAGGCCCTGGGGCAGGAGACCCTTGTGCCCAGTGCTTAATCTGGCCCTGAATGAAGGATGTGGGTTAGGATCTCTACATGGAGGCCCCTGTGGGGTGGAGGCCCTGGGGCAGGAGACCCTTGTGCCCAGTGCTTAATCTGGCCCTGAATGAAGGATGTGGGTCAGGATCGCTACATGGAGGCCCCTGTGTGGTGGAGGCCCTGGGGCAGGAGACCCTTGTGCCTAGTGCTTAATCTGGCCCTGAATGAAGGATGTGGGTCAGGATCGCTACATGGAGGCCCCTGTGTGGTGGAGGCCCTGGGGCAGGAGACCCTTGTGCCCAGTGCTTAATCTGGCCCTGAATGAAGGATGTGGGTTAGGATCTCTACATGGAGGCCCCTGTGTGGTGGAGGCCCTGGGGCAGGAGACCCTTGTGCCCAGTGCTTAATCCAGCCCGGAATGAAGGATGTGGGTTAGGATCTCTACATGGAGGCCCCTGTGTGGTGGAGGCCCTGGGGCAGGAGACCCTTGTGCCCAGTGCTTAATCCAGCCCGGAATGAAGGATGGGGGTCAGGATCGCTACATGGAGGCCCCTGTGTGGTGGAGGCCCTGGGGCAGGAGACCCTTGTGCCCAGTGCTTAATCTGGCCCTGAATGAAGGATGGGGGTTAGGATCTCTACATGGAGGCCCCTGTGGGGTGGAGGCCCTGGGGCAGGAGACCCTTGCGCCCAGTGCTTAATCCGGCCCTGAATGAAGGATTTGTATTATTGTAATAATTTGCGCTCCCCAATACCCTAAACTGCAGGTAAATATATAAACCCTTAAAAAAAACATTTCTATGAACTTACCCGAAGTTCGTGGTGGGAAAACCAACCGGCTCAGCTCAATATTTCCCATCAGGACCCGGGTGTAAGCTTCCTGAAAGATCAAGTCACTTATTACTGTACACGTATCTCCCAACTTTTCAGGGTGGGAAAGAGGGACATTTGTAAAATTAGGGCACGCCCCCTCATTGAGGGATGGATAGGAGAAGCCACGCCCCCTCATTGAGGGATGGGTGAAGCCACGCCCCCTCATTGAGGGGTGGATGAAGCCACGCCCCCTCATTGAGGGATGGGGAAGCCACGCCCCCTCATTGAGGGATGGGTGAAACCACGCCCCCATTGAGGGATGGGGAAGCCACGCCCCCTCATTGAGGGATGGGTGAAACCACGCCCCCATTGAGGGATGGGGAAGCCACGCCCCCTCATTGAGGGATGGATAGGAGATACATTGTAACTGTTACAACAATAGAAACACTTTGAATAGGCAAATGAATCATTTATTTCTGCAGATCTGCATGTTACACCTCAAAGAGGGACAAATATGTAAATGAAGCCACGTCCCCTCACTGAATGATGTATGAAGCCACACCCCCTCATTCAGGGATGTATGAAGCCACACCCCCTCATTGAGGGATGGATGAAGCCACACCCTCTCATTGAGGGATGGATGAAGCCACACCCCCTCATTGAGGGATGGATGAAGCCACGCCCCCTTATTGAGGGATGGATGAAGCCGCACCCCCTCATTGAGGGATGGATGAAGCCACACCCATCATTGAGGGATGGATGAAGCCACACACCCTCATTGAGGGATGGATGAAGCCACATCCCCTCATTGAGGGATGGATGAAGCCACGCCCCCTTATTGAGGGATGTATGAAGCCACACCCCCTCATTGAGGGATGTATGAAGCCACACCCCCTCATTGAGGGATATATGAAGCCACACCCCCTCATTGAGGGATGGATGAAGCCACACCCCCTCATTGAGGGATGGATGAAGCCACACCCCTTCATTGAGGGATGGATGAAGCCACACCCCCTCATTGAAGGATGGATGAAGCCACACACCCTCATTGAGGGATGGATGAAGCCACACCCCCTTATTGAGGGATGGATGAAGCCACACACCCTCATTGAGGGATGGATGAAGCCACACCCCCTCATTGAGGGATGGATGAAGCCACGCCTCCTTATTGAGGGATGGGTGAAGCCACACCCCCTCATTGAGGGATGGATGAAGCCACACCCCCTCATTGAGGGAGGGATGAAGCCACACCCCCTCATTGAGGGATGGATGAAGTCACACCCCATCATTGAGGGATGGATGAAGCCACACCCCCTCATTGAGGGATGGATGAAGCCACACCCCCTCATTGAGGGATGGATGAAGTCACACCCCATCATTGAGGGATGGATGAAGCCACACCCCCTCATTGAGGGATGGATGAAGCCACACCCCTTTATTGAGGGATGGATGAAGCCACACCCCTCATTGAGGGATGGATGAAGCCACACCCCCTTATTGAGGGATGGATAGGAGATAGGATGTAACAGCTACAATAGAAACACTTTGAATAGGCAAATTAATCATTTATTGCTGCAGATCTGCATGTTACACCTCAAAGAGGGACAAATGAGAAGGGACATAGGGGACGTGGACTCAAAAGAGGGACAGTTCTTCCAAATCAGTGACACTTGGGAGGTATGTACATGCTAAGAATTTAAAAAGGGGAGGGTCACATGAAGTACTAGAGAGGATTGTGGGAAACCTGCTTGCTGGAAGAACTATCAGCTCCTAATTATAAAGGAAAGTTATACCTCTGTACAGTGTTGAACCAGGTGCCGTCGTGGGCCCACCAGCAGGACTGACTCTGGGGGCCCACCCCACATTTATATGCAATTATTAAACGCTTACATTCAGGGCCCATGCACAAAAACATTATTAATGTATTCATAGCTACCAACTTTTCAGGGTGGGAAAGAGGGACATTTGTTAAATTAGGCCACACCCCCTTATTGAGGGATGGATGAAGTCACGCCCCCTTATTGAGGGATGGATGAAGTCACGCCCCCTTATTGAGGGATGGATGAAGTCACGCCCCCTTATTGAGGGATGGATGAAGTCACGCCCCCTTATTGAGGGATGGATGAAGTCACGCCCACTCATTGAGGGATGGATGAAGTCACGCCCCCTCATTGAGGGATGGGTGAAGCCACGGCCACTCATTGAGGGATGAATGAAGCCACGCCCACTCATTGAGGGATGGATGAAGTCACGCCCACTCATTGAGGGATGGATGAAGTCACGCCCACTCATTGAGGGATGGATGAAGTCACGCCCACTCATTGAGGGATGGATGAAGCCACGCCCACTCATTAAGGGATGGATGAAGCCACGCCCCCTCATTGAGGGATGAATGAAGCCACGCCCCCTCATTGAGGGATGGATAGGAGATAGGCAGTCACAATTTAAACAATATAAACACTTTAAATAGGCAAATTAGTAATTTATTGGTGCAGTTCTGCATGTTACACCTCAAAGAGGGACAAAGGAGAACAACGAGGGACAGGGGGACATGGACTAAAAAGAGGGACAATCCCTCCAAATCAGGGACACTTGGGAGGTATGCTGTATTGACCTTTGTGCATGCATTTGGGATGCCACATATGAGCTATACACAGTTCAGGTTTTGCTGATGTAGGTCCTGAAGGGGGTCCTCGTGATTCTCTGCTAACCCTGTGGGCCAGTCCAAGAGCCAATGTGGCCCATGCCTGAGAAGCACTTACCTTTTCAAAGTCTGTAGGTTTTCCCCAGTGGACAGTTCTTGTGATGTCAGTTGTTCCATCCCTAAAAAAAAAAACCTGGAGACATTCTAAACCAATTTAGAAAACACTTCTCATGGTAGTAAAAACTTCAATTCATGAGAAATAAGCCTGAGAATGTCACTGTTACTGAATCACCAGATAGGAAGACAATGAAAGTCAATGGCAGCTTTTACTACAGTGTAGAAAGGAGGAAACACTTCTCTACTTTTCTTAGGAGTAAAAAAGCTGCCATTGACTTTCATTGTCTTTTTATCTGGTGATTCAGTAACAGTGACATTCTCAGGCTTTATTCTCATGAATTGAATCTTTTACTACCATGAGAATTTTTTTGCTACCTTTTGAATCAAGGAAAATGCCACATTGCTGGGTGACCTCAATACCAGGGCCGTATATACTATAGGGGCAGTCAGGGGCGGACTGGGACTATAAAACGTTCCGGGACTTTTTGGGGCACACCGGCCCTGCTGCACTGTTCCTGGCCCAGTATAGTATAGTAATGTCACACATAATGTCCCCCGACACACATACACACTTACCAGTTGCCGCCGCTCTCATACACACGCGTGGGCACTTCCTGGTTGTTGCGTGCTGATTGCTGGGCGTGCCCCATATGGTCAGCGTCCAATAAAAACAATGGACGCCACCCATGGACGTCCCCCAACCTACGCGCAACAGCCAGGAGCTGCCTGTTAAAATCAGTGTGTGTGTGAGAGCGGCGGCCGCAACCCCTTCATCCGCGATTGTTGCCTTCGCTCTCTCTATCTGCCGCAGATAGAGAGAGCGAAGGCCGCGATCGCGGATGAAGGGGTGGCGGCCGATGAGCAGAGAAGTGGAATGGGTGGAGGCCGCTCTGCCCACCGCCGCCGCTCTCACACACAGAGCGGAGCCGGTGGCGGCGGGCAGAGCGGTCTCCACCCATTCCCACTTCTCTGCTCATCGGCCACCACTCCTCTTCACGCGGTGGTGGCCTTGCCATGTGCCGGCCTACCGGGATTCTGCCCGGTATGCCCTATGGCCAGCCCGCCCCTGGGGGCAGTGCAGGCACATGCCCCCCAACCCGTGGAACAAGGGGGCCGGCGCACGCTGCCTCCACCACCTCTGCGGTATGTACTTGCAGCATAACTGAGGAAGTGGGAAGCGTGCCCACAGAACGCGTGGCTCTTGGGGTGGTAGGCGGTGGGGAGACCTTGGCTTAATTCGGTTAATTTTGGTTGTATTTTGGCTAATAGGACATTAGCACACTTTGGTTATGATGATGGTAGGGGATGGGTTTTGATATTATTATTTGTGATTGTTTTATATAGGCATAGAATTGTGTTAGTTTTTCTTCTATTATCTTGATGGGATTGGTTCTGATCACCAATTGGTTACAATCAAATTTAATCTATGTTCCCCTTCCTATGTTACCAGATTTGTAGTTAACTGTTAACTGTTGCGCTGTGTATAGGCCAAAAAGAATTCCTTGTTCATCTCACGATGTACTTGGCGAACAATAAATTGAATTGAATTGAATGTATTTTTTGTTTGTTTGCACCTTACAGCACATATATATATATATTTATAACCCGGATCATAGGCAGGTGATGCACAGTACGTGCACAGGGTTTCATATTTATATCAGAAACTTTTTTTTTTATTATGATGTGTATACAGATATATATATAGGAATTTGATGGCAAAATATATATATTTGATGGTGCTCTCCCCATCGCCTACACACCTATCTATGGGCCTTACTCATGAAGCTATAGCGCCAAGTAGCGGCAGGTGAACGCCGGACACGGCAGCAATTCTACATTTATGAAGCCGAATCTTGGGAGCGACTAGAACAAAGCCATGTAGCGTCCGATCGTTATCCCAGGCTCAGCGTACAGCGCCGGCGCTCATCCTTGCAGAGCGCCACGTCTAACCTGTCGTTACCTGTCGCTACCTGGCGCTCTCTAATACATTTCAATGGACGATCCTTAAATCCCTTTCCTGATCCCAATTTTTTTTTTTACTTAAAAAAAAATCTCAAAACTTCTGACATGTATCCTGGCCTAGAAAATGACATTTTTGAAAACTTTTTGGATTAATAATATTTTAATGCAGAATTGTCCTTACAGGTCTGGTATTAAAGTGTTCATGTTACAATGTTATAACAATGTCATTCTGTGTGTTTTCGTTTTGTTACTAGTGGATATATGTGAAGGAAAAAAAAAAAAATTGGGATCAGGAAAGGGATTTAAGGATCGTCCATAGAAATGTATGGGAGAGCGACAGGTAGCGAGAGGTAAGACGTGGCGATCTGCAAGGCTGAACGCCGGCGCTGTACGCTGAGCCTGGGATAATGATGAAGCGGACGGTACATGGCGTTATCCCAGTCACTCACCAGATTCGACTTCATAAATGTGTAATTGCTGCTGTGTCCGGCGTTCACCTGCCGCTACCTGGCGCTAGAGCTTCATAAATAAGGCCCCAAAATGACAGTGTGCACAAAATATAACCAACCAACACCAGGTGTAAAACAAGTGACTAAACAAGTGGAAGAGCTTACAAGCATTTCGTATAGTGAGATACAATATTAACGCACCTTGTCGGGGATGTAGCCGCAGCCTGCACATGCGCTGTGGGAGCACGAGTGACCCCAGAGGGTATCACACAGAGGGGCATCCTGGCATTGCCCGCCCATGGCATAGGGAATTGCCCATATGGACATCCAATGTCTACTAACTGTGGCATCCCAAAATAGGACACCCCACTGTGTGACACCCCATTAATTCACTGCACCCACTCACCTAACCTCGTTTCAATGATGCATGCGTGGCTCACGGCCTCGCTATACCTTTAGCTAGACCCATACTCGGGGCAACCATTTGTGATTGGCCGGCCCGGGCACGCCCCCAGCTAGAGGTGAGCGGGGATACAACCAGTGGCCCGCTCTGCACCATTCAGCTCGCTAGCTGCTGTGATGTCATAGACCCTCCCACCCCTGTGTGTGATGTCACTGCATATTGTATAACTGAATGGAACTGAGCGCGCTGATTCTGCAGCAGCTGCTGTGATGTCATAGACCCTCCCACCCCTGTGTGTGATGTCACTGCATATTGTATAACTGAATGGAACTGAGCGCGCTGATTCTGCAGCAGCTGCTGTGATGTCATAGACCCTCCCATCCCTGTGTGTGATGTCACAGCATCTTCCATAACTGAATGGAACTGAGCGCGCTGATTCTGCAGCACCTGCTGTGATGTCATAGACCCTCCCACCCCTGTGTGTGATGTCACAGCATCTTGCATACTGAATGGAGCTGAGGCTCAGGTAAGTGTACAGTGGCCTCCTATCTGCTGCACACTCTGCATTGTGTTATAGAGGAACATCGGAGGCCCTGGAGTCTGAAAAACTCCATGGCCTTCCAAGTTCCAGCCCTTGGGATGCCCCGCTGTGTGAAACGCCCTGGAACACTCACCTTCTCCTGGAGCCCCTGCCGCGCCTCTGCTTTGCGGCCGCATCCCCCGCTCACCTCTAGCCATGCACGTTCCTTTCTGAATGGGCGGCGCGGCCACGCCACAGCTAGGATGTTAGTGGGGGATGCTGTTTGGCAGCGCATTTGTCTCCCTTCAGAGCTGCTTGGCTTCTTAGGAACTTATTCATGAAGGGATAGCGCCAGGTAGTGCCTGTACAGCGCCAGGTGAACGCCGGAGATGGCAGCAATTCCACATTTATGAAGGCGAATCTGGTGAGCGTCTGGAACAACGCCATGTAGCGTCCGATTCATCATTATCCCAGGCTCAGCGTACAGCACCGTCGTTCATCCTTGCAGAGCGCCACGTCTTACCTGTCGCTACCTGGCGCTCTCCCATACATTTCTATGGACAATCCTTAAATCCCTTTCCTGATCCCAAATATTTTTTTTTCCAAAAAAAACCCACAAACCTTCTGACATGTTTCCTGGGCAAGAAAATGACATTTTTGAAAACTTTTTGGATTAATAATATTTTTATGCAGAATTGTCCTGACATGTCTGGTATTAAAGTGTTCATGTTACAATGTAATAACAATGTCATTCCATGTGTTTTCGCTTTGTTACTGGTGGATACATGTTCATAAACAGACTTTAATCACACAGCGTCTGGCGCTCTGGGCTACAACTACATGATTTTGAGCGCCGGTGCTGTGTGAGGCTGTTTTATTGATGAATGCGGTGTTACTCAGTCGCACTGAGTTGGCGTTACGGTGCGCTCACATACAGCGTAGTACTGCGACTCACACAACATATTCATCAATGCCGGCCAGCGACTGAGGCGCTCTGAAACAGCGAACCATGACCGAGCACAGCGACTACTCGCTCATCTGTCACTACCTGGCGTTAGTAATGAATCAGCCTGCCCACCATCAACTGAGCCGTAGGGAGCCGAGAGAAAGCGAGCGCACTGATTGGCAAAGCCAATCTCAATCTCAGCCAATTAGCGTGCTCGCTCTCAGCTCAAGCCTGCGCTGTGGGACACACATCGGGGCATTCCGATTTGGGATGCCTCCCGCTTTGAGGAGCAACACCCCAAAAAGCGAAAATCGGGTGTGTTGTTCTTCTTTAAATGGCAAGTGCCCCCGAGTGCCGTTATTTATTCATACCTTCCTACTTTTCAGGGTGGGAAAGAGGGACAATTGTTAAATGAAGCCACGTCCCCTCATTAAGGGATGGATAGGCGATAGGATGTAACAGATACAACAATTGAAACACTTTAAATAGGCAAATACATTTTGTTTGCATATTACACTTCAAAAGAGGGACAAATGAGAACGAGGAACAAAGGGACATGGACTCCAAAGATACTCACAGATACTGCCCTCCAGAATCCACCAGGTACATCTCATTTAGGCTCAGTAGCCGGTTGGTCTCATTGGATGCGCTGTAACAGATAACAGAACATGGCTGAGAACATTGATATGTCAAGCTGCTGAAATGACGGCCATCATGCCGGCTGCCCAGAGGAACCAAGAAATATGTTCTTCTATTAGCACAGCTTCCAACTTTACAATATGTAAATGAAGCCACGCCCCCTCATTGAGAGAAGAATAAAGCCACGCCCCCTCATTGAGAGAAGACTAAAGCCACGCCCCCTCATAGATTGATGGATAGGAGATACATTGTAACAGTTACAATAGAAACATTTTGAATAGGGAAATGAATCATTTATTGCTGCAGATCTGCATGTTACACCTCAAAGAGGGACAAATGGGAACAACGAGGGACAGGGGGACATGGACTCAAAAGAGGGACAGTCCCTCCAAATCAGGGACACTTGGGAAGTATGCGCGTGCACCCGTGTCAGGGATTTGTGATTTCTCCTTGTTTTAGTACAGCGCTGTATGTATTGACAATGGCCTCTATTAAAATGGACCCTCACCCTGAATAAGAGCCTATCTTGTATAGCCCCCCGTACATACAGATTGCCCACATTAATCCGGACCCTTCACCCTGAATAAGAGCCTATCTTGTATGTTTCCCCCCTGTACATACTGATTACCCACATTAATCTGGACCCTCACCCTGAATAAGAGCCTATCTTCTATGTCCCTGCCCCCTGTACATACAGATTGTCCACAATAATCCAGACCCTCACCCTGAATAAGAGTCTATCTTGTATGTTTCCCTCAACCTGTACATACAGATTGCCCACATTAATCCGGACCCTCACCCTGAATAAGAGCCTAACTTGTATGATCCCCCCCTGTACATACAGATTGCCCACATTAATCTGGACCTTTACCCTGAATAAGAGCCTATCTTATATGTTTCCCCCCTGTACATACAGATTGTCCACATTAAAAATCATCCTACCTGCATCTACTGCATTTTCTAAAGCTTTTAATGGTGCCTGCGGAGCATCAGGCAGCCTGCAGACAGGAAGTGTCTTCTGACTGTGCTGCTCTGCATTCTGGGATTGCTGTCCTTTTCCTGACCCCAGCTCTGCTCTGTCTGTGCAAAGCACAGCTATAACCCCGCCCCCTGCACTTTAGCCCGGTCTCCTCTCCTCAGTATGTGTGATGCTTCTGAGGCAAGATGGCGGCGCCTGTATCCTGGAGTCCTGAACAGAGTTGCAGCCCAGTGGGGGAAAGAATAATAAGAGGCCGATTCATTAATAGCGCCAGGTAGCGACAGATGAGCGCCAGTAGCGTGATTTTCTCAGCACCAGCTAGTAGTCGCTGTGCTTGGCCGGGGTTTGCTTGTTGACAGCGACTCAGTCGGTGTGCGGTAATGTTGAATACGGGGTTAGGGGTCTCTGTTTCACAGGTTCCGCGTTGTATGGGAGCGCATGACAGCGAATGGCCAGAGCGAACGGCTTGCTGCAGATTCATTAACAAATCACGCTCAAAAATTTCTCGCGCTGTGAATTCCTTGTTTAAACCCCAGAGCGCTGGCGGCGATGTGTGTAAAGTAGTTTTTAACCCCCAAACAACCTTTTTTTTTATGTAAAAATTATACAAGTTTTTCTAAACATTTTGTAATATGAATACATTAATATCAGACCTGTAATATCAATTCTGCACAATTTTTTTTTTTTTTTTTTTTTTTAACTTAAAAAAAAAACCTAACATTGCAGAAGTGGTCACAGAATTTTTGACATTAAAAAAAAACAAAAAAACATTAATAGCAATTAATTATGATTATTTAAACATTGCTCCATTGAAATGCATTGGACAACGCCAGGGAGCGCCAGGTCATACCTGTCGCTGTGATGGGATTAGCAGCGGCGCTTTTCGTTGCAGTCGGCTACATGATGAATCCCGCGCTAGCTGACGCTCTCGCCGGCGCTAGCCTCATTTAGCGTGATAAATGCGTCATTGTGACCGCCGCCGGGCGTACTTGATTCGGTAGCCGCCGTTAGCTGGCGGTACCTGGCGCTCGTCAGACACTACCTGGCGCTAGCCCTTGATAAATAAGGCCGTAAGTAAGCGACTTAAAACGTAAAATATATTATTTGAAATGCTGGCAAATCGTTTTTTAAGGGTTTGGGCTTCTCATTAAATGCTGCTGAAGGTCCGGATTAAGCAGCACCACGCTGTTCTATCTAAGCGAGGAGGAAGCTCAGTGTAATGGATGAATGGCATCATGTCGCCTTCTTTAGCCTGTAATGGTAAGAGCTCTGCAATGTGTTTCCTGTGCAGACAGACACCTGGGCTCTAGAAGGGATGTCCCCCAGATATCACCCCCATAGCGCATGTGCAGCCTGGCCCCGGCATCCTCACTGCAGACCCAGACGATTTGAATGTCTGCCAGCCTTAGCGCACGTGGGGGCGCCGCGAAATGTGCGGCTAACCTTGACCTTGCACGTCACAGCATCCCCAGCCACCTCTGCCATAAGCGCTGGAGGGCGGCAAAGCGTATACAGCAACAATGCCGGGACCAGGCTGCACATGCCTCATAGGATTATTATTATTATTATTGTTTATTTATATAGCGCCATCATCTTCCGTAGCGCTTTACAAAGTAGTAATTACAGACAGGGTAGAAACATACGGTACATATAAGGATCACGTTTTTTAGACTCACAATGTGGGGCATCCCAAATCGGAATGCCCCACAAACACCACCAGCCCTAGACTCCCTTTAGATTGTAAGCTCACATGGCCAGGGCACTCTTGCCTATTTTATCTTGGCATCTTTGTGATTATTATTTGTCTGTTACATTTGATTCATAATATCGGTTGTTTTATAAGCATTGCTGTGTCTTATCCCAGTACTTGTACCCAGGGTCGGATTAAGTCTGGAAGCCCCTGGGCATAAAATCTGGTGGAGGCCCCAGATACAGTATAAAATAATAGTCCAGCCAAGTAACTGATTGGTGGTTGTCTGGCACCCGCCCACTTACTGGAAGGTCAGATCGAGTCCCTTGTGCCCCCCTTGTGCGGGTGCGTGCTGCTCGGGAACTCCTGCTTTGCCATTCTGGGTGGGGGGTAGTGTAGTCGCCCGGCTGGTTCCCTGCATTGAGCTGCCAGCGGCTGTGCTTGGTGGCTTATGTGCAGTGACAGCTCTGCACCCATCACTGTAGCGTTGCTGATGCTGCTCTAGACTCTCCGTCCTGCCCTGTGGTGGCTTTGGCTGCAGGTTTGCAAAAACAAAAAAGTTTTGCCCCTACCGCCGATAGCTTTGTTGCTGGCTCCGCGGCCCATCAGACCAAGGACTGAAAAGCCTCCTGGACCAGACCATAACCCAAAGGTTGGTGGAGGCCCCGGGGCTCATGCCCCTTGCGTCCCCCTCCGGCCATGCTTGTACCTCCCATGTTAACAGTGCTGATACAAGCTCATCTAAGGAGCCAAGTCTAGCCGAGCGTGCCAATGGCGGCATCCCCACTACCCTCTAACAAGGAGCGTGCCAACGCTGCCCATTCATAAATGCCTGGCGTGGACACGCTCCGTGCTAAGGTAAAGCAGGTATGCGAGCACTGCTCGCGCATGCGCTGCTGGACCGAGAGAGAAGGTGAGTATACCGGGCGACCTGGGGGGTTTCACACATCAAGGCATCCCATTTCTGGAGATGGCCGTGGATTTTGGTCCACTTTAAAGAATAAATAACACATGCTTGCTATGCTATACTATCTACAGGATAGCTCTGGGATCTGGGGCCATGATATTCCTCTGCCCTGCTGAGCTTAGCTCTAGCTGCACCCTGCCCCCCCCCCATGCCAGTAATGCTGGAGTCCAGAAAAAGGGCGGAGTTTTAGGAGCTGGGGCAACAATGAAGTTTGTCTGTGAGGTCAGGTAAGTATGTGTTCTGTTATGTTAGATCCGGATTAGACCGTCGCCCAGGGGCCCACATATACCTGGAGCCGGCCCTGAGGTTAGGGTTTAGAGTTTAGGTATAGATTAGGGTTTAGAGTTAAGGATCAGGGTTAGGGTGAGATTTAAGGTGATGGTGAGAGTAAAGGTCAGGTTTAGAATTAAGATCATGGATAGAATTAAGATCAAAATTAGGGCTTAGAGTTAAGATCAGGGTTATGGATGGTGAAAGAGTCAGTGATAAATTTAAATATAAGGTTAGGGTTAGAGAGGTAAAAGAGTTAAGGTCTGGGTGAAGGTTAGAATTAGGGTCACGGGGAAGGTTAGAATTAGGATCAGGGTGAAGGTTAGAATTAGGGTCACGAGGAAGGTTAGAATTAGGGTCAGGGTAAAGATTACAGTTAGGGTCAGGGTGAAGGTTTGAATTAGGGTCAGGGGGAAGATTAGAGTTAGGGTCAGGGTGAAGGTTTGAATTAGGGTCTGGGGGAAGGTTTGAATTAGGGTCAGGGCGAAGGTTAGAATTAGGGTCAGGAGAAGGTTAGAATTAGGGTCAGGGTGAAGGTTTGAATTAGGGTCAGGGGGAAGATTAGAGTTAGGGTCAGGGTGAAGGTTTGAATTAGGGTCTGGGGGAAGGTTTGAATTAGGGTCAGGGCGAAGGTTAGAATTAGGGTCAGGAGAAGGTTAGAATTAGGGTCAGGGTGAAGGTTTGAATTAGGGTCTGGGGGAAGGTTAGAGTTAGGGTCAGGGTGAAGATTAGAGTTAGGGTCAGGGTTAAGGTTAGAATTAGGGTCACGGGGAAGGTTAGAATTAGGATCAGGGTGAAGGTTAGAATTAGGGTCACGAGGAAGGTTAGAATTAGGGTCAGGGTAAAGATTACAGTTAGGGTCAGGGTGAAGGTTTGAATTAGGGACAGGGTGAAGATTAGAGTTAGGATCAGGGTGAAGGTTAGAATTAGGGTCAGGATGAAGATTAGAGTTAGGATCAGGGTGAAGGTTAGAATTAGGGTCACGGGGAAGGTTAGAATTAGGATCAGGGTGAAGGTTAGAATTAGGGTCACGAGGAAGGTTAGAATTAGGGTCAGGGTAAAGATTACAGTTAGGGTCAGGGTGAAGGTTTGAATTAGGGTCAGGGGGAAGGTTAGAGTTAGGGTCAGGGTAAAGATTACAGTTAGGGTCAGGGTGAAGGTTTGAATTAGGGTCAGGGGTAAGGTTAGAGTTAGGGTCAGGGTGAAGATTAGAGTTAGGGTCAGGGTGAAGGCTTGAATTAGGGTCAGGGGGAAGGTTTGAATTAGGGTCAGGGTGAAGATTAGAGTTAGGTTCAGGGTGAAGGTTAGAATTAGGGTCAGGGGGAAGGTTTGAATTAGGGTCAGGGCGAAGGTTAGAATTAGGGTCAGGAGAAGGTTAGAATTAGGGTCAGGGTGAAGGTTTGAATTAGGGTCAGGGGGAAGATTAGAGTTAGGGTCAGGGTGAAGGTTTGAATTAGGGTCTGGGGGAAGGTTAGAGTTAGGGTCAGGGTGAAGATTAGAGTTAGGGTCAGGGTGAAGGTTAGAATTAGGGTCACGGGGAAGGTTAGAGTTAGGGTCAGGGTGAAGATTAGAGTTAGGGTCAGGGTGAAGGTTAGAATTAGGGTCACGGGGAAGGTTAGAGTTAGGGTCAGGGTGAAGATTAGAGTTAGGGTCAGGGTGAAGGTTAGAATTAGGGTCACGGGGAAGGTTAGAGTTAGGGTCAGGGTGAAGATTAGAGTTAGGTTCAGGGTGAAGGTTAGAATTAGGGTCAGGGGGAAGATTAGAGTTAGGGTCAGGGTGAAGGTTTGAATTAGGGTCATGGTGAAGGTTTGAGTTAGGATAGGGAAAAATGTTAGAATTAGGGTCAGGGTGAAGGTTTGAATTAGGGTCAGGGGGAAGGTTAGAGTTAGGGTCATGGTGAAGGTTTGAGTTAGGATAGGGAAAAAGGTTAGAATTAGGGTCAGGGTGAAGGTTAGAATTAGGGTCAGGGTAAAGGTTAGAGTTAGGGTCAGAATTGAGGTTAGGGCTTTAGGGTTTGGATGAGAATCCATTTTTTTAGCACCATCTGATGTACATGGAGTGCACTGCATCCTGCATGTTTAGGTTGATGCAGGGTTGGCTGCCTGTCCTTGCTTCCTATTGGTTGACCACGCTCCATAATGAAGATCACACTACTAATACATTGAAGAGCAAGCTGGGCAGACCTAGCGCCCCCTCTGTAGGGGGCAATTTTTCAGCCTTACCTGTAATGAGCTAGAGCTGCATTCAAACCGCTGGCTGAGATCGTTTCAAAGCTCGGGCCTTTGAAGTGCGCCTGCTTCCTGCAATGAAAATCCACGATTACTGTTGAAAGTGGAACAAAATGCAGATGTGCTGGACAAGACTGATAGAGACTCATCCACTTGGTGGCTGCAAAGGAGGGTGGGGACACATCACGGCTGTAAAGGAGGGTGAGGACACATCAAGTCTGTAAAGGAGGGTGAGGACACATCATGGCTGTAAAGGAGGGTGAGGACACATCAAGTCTGTAAAGGAGGGTGAGGACACATCATGGCTGTAAAGGAGGGTGAGGACACATCATGGCTGTACAGGAGGGTGAGGACACATCATGGCTGTACAGGAGGGTGAGGACACATCATGGCTGTAAAGGAGGGTGAGGACACATCAAGTCTGTAAAGGAGGGTGAGGACACATCAAGTCTGTAAAGGAGGGTGAGGACACATCAAGTCTGTAAAGGAGGGTGAGGACACATCAAGTCTGTAAAGGAGGGTGAGGACACATCAAGTCTGTAAAGGAGGGTGAGGACACATCAAGGCTGTAAAGGAAAGTAAAACATGTGTAGTAGCTCCTGACTGTTATACAATGTATCATAGCAATGTGCTGCTCGTGTTACAATGTATATCAGCCACAAGCCTGGCATTTTACACTGTAACAAAACAGCAGGCATGACTCATCCTGCTTGTTACATTGTACAGGAGGCCAGTGAGCGTCAGCAGACTGAGTTTTAATGTTCCCACCACGAGTGTCAGAGCTGCTGCTTCTGTATATCCCTGATAAGAGGAGCAAATCAAGTGTGTGAGGACACATCTCGGCTGTAAAGGAGGGTGAGGACACATCAAGGCTGTAAAGGAGGGTGAGGACACATCTCGGCTGTAAAGGAGGGTGAGGACACATCAAGGCTGTAAAGAAGGGTGAGGACACATCAAGGCTGTAAAGGAGGGTGAGGACACATCAAGTCTCTAAAGGAGGGTGAGGACACATCATGGCTGTATAGGAGGGTGAGGACACATCACAAGGGTGAGGAGAGTTAGAACACATAAAGGCTGTAAGGAAGGATAAGGACACATTGCGGCTGTAAAGGAGGGTGCGGACACATCAAGTCAC